>JAOPSE010000046.1:3198626-3402542 GCA_029449295.1 Zea luxurians
TTTTCTCCAATCCTCCTGCTCGAGATGGTAGCCCAGGCCATAGAGTGCGGCCCTCCCCGAGGACATTGAAGCCTTGATTGCTCCTGTTCGAAATCTTCCCGAGGCTGAGAAACAAACTCACTTCGAGATGCCATCCATCACTGATGATGCTGAAATGGATGTCGTTCTTAGCCTGCTGGCTGGGGAATCATCTGACTCAACCCGCACTGAGCTAATGACAATTGCGACTGGGCAAGAGTTTGGCGAGGATGAGGAAATCCAAAACCCCGAAGGTGCCCGCTGGAAGCATTCACGCCGAGTGAACCACCCAGTTGCATCTATTGAGGAGAAGAAGAAGAAAAGGTGACTCCGGCGATTGTCATGCCTGGAACAAGACGCTGGCCCTTCTACATAACTCCTTGGTGATGGCCCAGCGAGCGCCATCCCCAAGGACAATGCTAAAGGTTGTGATGATGCTCAGGCTGTTGGCGGTGTGTTTGATGAGGAAGAAGAGGAAGAAGAAGAAATTCCACTGATCCACAAGAATAGCCGTCACTACAGGGGTAGTGATGAGGCAGTGACATTCCCTCGCAAACCTTGTCAGCACTCATCAGCCTTCAAGGGCTGTCAATATTAGACTTTGATCAAGCACTGGAAGAGGTCGTCCCCAAAGATATTCTATCAGAGCCACCTGAGGATGACATTCCAACCATCCGTTCAGAGGTCCCAGATATGGTGGTCTCCTGCTACATGATTCTGCTGGGCAAGAGGTAACCCGAGTGGTATCTCGTGCCTCGTCAACCTTAGAAGGCGGTCTTCCTTGCAAAAATGTTGATCCGTGTCACCCAGCTCCTATGGACGTGGCTGAGCGATCTTCAGCCTTAGAGGTGGTTGCCACAGAAGGCCCAGCCCCCGAGGGTGGCACTGGTAGCGACCCAGCCCTCGAGGGTGTTGGGGCGGGCTCGCTCTCTGCTGCTTATATGGACGTCCACGTTAGATCACCCCTAGTCCGGTCCGAGGAGGCTGCGGTGACGCACCTTTCTATGGCTCTCGCTGGTCTGGTCGCTTTAGAAGCCAGCGAACTAGACGCCAGGAGCCTACCGCCTACTGATGGGGCCGAAGTTCCCCCAAGTCGTGCTCTTGATATTATTCCTGCTAATCGCCCCTCATCGAGCAATGTATCGACTCTTCCTGCTTTGGGTCTTCCCCTATTCCTTTCCTATCTTACTGGTAACTTTTTGCTTTTTATTGTTCTTACTGGCAAATTAGCTTTTTTGCTTATCTGTCCATGATCACAGGATTTTATTGGCGGTGTATTTGCCCAATTGGGATCTTGCGGTGCTCCTGTTCCTGATCAAGCTTCGTCTCTGATGCAGTGGAACCCTCTGCTGCTCCAAAAACAAATATATGACCTGAAGGCATCAAATATTGGTTAGTAAGCCCACAGTTTCCTTGTTTGCTTTCATTACTCAGCTTATTCTTAGTCATGCACTTTCTTCTGTTGCTTTATCATATTTGGCTCGGCGGTGCTCTGACATTGAAGAGAAGTATTCTCAGAGCCAGGCCGACTTAATCCAGACTTCTGCTTTTCTGGACAGTGCTTGTTCCCTGAACTCCTCTCTGAATGCGCAGCTCGATTCCGAGAAGATGGCACACGAGGTAAACTTCCTTGGCTGCTCCTGCTTTGCTCTCCTTGCTTCAATGCTTAGTGCCATTCTTGCTTGCAGGAAGAAAAACAAACACGTGTTGCTTCCCGTGACAATCTGGATAGGCTGTATCGTGACGCTTTGACCATCCTAGAGAGGAGCCATCACTTCACCATGTCTGACTTAGACCATCATTGCCATGAGCTGCAGGCATCTCAGGATGAAGTTTCTCGACTCGGCCAGTTGTTGTCCACCAAGGATTCCACCATCAGGGTGCTGCATGCCTCCAAGAAGCTTGTCACGCAGGAGTTGGAGGCCACCCAACTTGCTATTAAGACCTTGGAGAATAATTGTGTCATCCTGAAGGCTCAGCGCGACAGGGCCATGGACAAAGTCGTTCGCGCTGAGCGGATCCTGATGAGGAGACCCCGGTGTCGTGGTGCCTGATGATATCGTCGCTGATGTCAGGGCCACGCCTGATGCCACAAGCCATCCATCTTCTTCTGTTGCCCCTGCAAAGGACGCTGTCTACAGGGATACTATAGCATAGTGATTTACCTGTAAGACACTTATTTACCGAGATAGCATCTTTTAGAGAAAAGATGTAATATGAATTCTGCATGTGCGCAGCAGTTATGTTTGAACTAATTGTTTCGTGGACAGGGTGCTGGAAAACACCCCCGGCACTTGTAAGCGAGATATTTCTTTTGTCGAAGTACTCCCAATTTGAGTTGGTTATTTTGCTACTAGGGTATAGTGGTCACCCTAAATCATGTGTGTGAGCATGTCGCATCGATTTAAGGCGTTTCCGACTTAAGTCGATTGTTCTGATAGTAGGGCATAGTGATCACCCTAAGTTAAGTAAGCGTGAGCATGTCACACCGACTTAAGGCGTTTCTGAATTAAGCCGATTGCTCCGTTAGTAGGGCATAGTGATCACCCTATGTCAAGTAAGCGTGAGCATGTCGCACCGACTTAAGGCGTTTCTGACATAAGCCGATTGCTCCGTTAGTAGGGCATAATGATCACACTAAGTCAAGTAAGTGTGAGTATGTCGCACCGACTTAAGGCGTTTTCGACTTAAGTCGATTGCTCCGTTAGTAGGGCATAGCGATCACCCTAAGTCAAGTAAGCGTGAGCATGTTGCACCGACATAAGGCGTTTCTGACTTAAGCCGATTGCTCCGTTAGTAGGGCATAGTGATCACCCTAAGTCAAGTCATGTTGATTACGAGTCAAGCCCAATTGAAGTCAGTTGTCAATCAAGAGTTTAAACACCTTTGGAAAATGAAAGCTTTATTGATGATGAAATCTTTTAGTTAAAGAGTGTTGGTCCTTGTTCTCGGATGCTATACACCAAGAACAAAGCAACACAATTGTTAATGATTAGAGACCTTCGTCCTTCAAAATATTATCTCCTTCTGGATATAATGATCTTCGGACGAAGGTCATGAAGGACATAACTTCGTCATTTTTACGAGCAAAGATGTGAATAGAAACATACTAAGCAAACTAAGCATAAAAAGAATATAAACAATCATATTAAATCATCGAATTGTTTATATTCACATTTTATAGGCATAAATAAACATCAATAATGTTTATATGACATTTGTACCTTCGGCTTTTTCAGAAGATGGAAGTACAAGGGTGACGCAAGAATGATTATCAATAAGCGTGAACAGTACGGGAGTACTGTTCACCTATTTTATAGGCATGGGGCGCAGCCCATACAAAATTACATTTGTGTCCCTAATCACCAATTACAACTATAACAGAACTTATCAGGGACTCGGTAGTCTTTTCCTCTTTAAGTCTGTGCCATCCTTCGTCTTAAGCACATCGTTATGTCGAAGCTCCTTCAATTGTAGCTTCGGTAATATATCTTCATGTCGTGCCTGCTTACATATCGTCCTACCGAAGGTGTATTTTGCTTAAAGGGACCTTCGGCGGAGAGAAGAAGCCCCCAACACAGAGTACAACTTTTCTTCGAGGGTTTTTGAGGCATCGCTAAGGGTAGAACTTTCTGAGGTGTTATATGTTCCATGAGTTTCCCACTTCTGTGCCGTCCATCTGAGTAAGTCGATATGATCTGTGTCGTGTGACCTCTGCTAGGATGAACGGTCCTTCCCATGGTGGTGACAGCTTGTGTCGTCCCTCCCCCGTTAGAATTCGGTGGAGGACCAAGTCTGCCACTACAAAGGATCGGTGCTGCACAGCTTTGTTGTGGTAGTGCCTCAAGGTCTGCTGGTACCTGCCGAATGAATTACTATGTTCAATTGTTCTTCCTCCAGCACATCAATGTCTTCTAGCCTGGTTGCTTCTGCTTCAGCTATGTTTTCAGAAGTCCGTCTCGGCGCCTCGAAGATTAGATCGGAAGGCAGCACTACTTCCGACCCATAAACCATGAAGAATGGGGTATTTCCATGCAGAGCTCGACTAGGTTGAGTTCACAGGCTCCAAACCACGTATGGTAGTTCTCTGATCCATTTTCCTGCAAGCTTTTCGCTCTTGTCGAATACCTTTTTTCTGAGTGCATCCAGTATCATTCTGTTGGCTCTTTTCACCTGATGATTGGCTCTTGGATGTGGCACTGATGCGTACTTGATCTGGATGCTCCTTTGCTTGTAGAAATCAAAGAACTCAGAGCTGGTGAAGTTGGATCCCAGGTCAGTGATGATGCTATTTGGTATCCCAAACCCGAATATTATATCCTAGATAAACTCCACTGCTTTTGCTGAGGTCAAGGAGGCAATTGGCTTGACTCTATCCATTTTGTGAATTTGTCAATGGCAACCAGTATATGAGTATAGCCTCCTTGAGCCTTGTTGAAAGGCCCGATCATGTCCAGGCCCCATCATGCGAACGACCAGGTTACGGGAATGGTCTGCAACTGCTGCGCGGGCAAGTGCTATTGCTTTGACAAGAATTGGCACGCTTCGCACTTTTGGACTAACTCGGCAGCATCACTCTTCGTAGTGGGCCAGTAGTAGAAACCGGATCTAAAAGCCTTCCCCACCAGAGTCCTTGATGCAGCATGCACCCCACACTGCCCGGCATGGATTTCATCTAACAATTATCTCCTAGTGGATTTCTTCTAACAATTATGTGAGAAAATATTTAACTATCTTCGATCAACTTTAATCTAAGTTATTGCTTGATTAGAGCTTATCTTTTAGTCAAATTATAACTATAGGATCATAATATTACATTAATATTAGAAGAGCTAATCCATTAAACATGGATTAATCAAATTACTTACCTAATTATAAAAGTATGTGATATCATATAATTAATGTCGCTACTGTGTAGACAATATCATTATAAAGTTATCGCAATTTGAATAGATCAAATCAAAGTTAAAACAAAGGAGTTATGAATTTCTAAAGTTTATTGAATTATTCTTACATTAGAAATCATTTTCGAATTTTATTTTACATAACTGAAGCTCAGATGTAATTTTTCTATAAACCCAGGGGTTTGTTTGAAAAATCTAGGGACTCTAGTGTAAGGTTTGGTATACGGCCAAGGACGGTAGGTTAGTTATTGGAATGTCCAAGGTCTCTTATGTAAAAATCTCCAGCAAAGGGCATCACTGATTCTGAACTGTTCGATCTACCGCAACAGCTAGGATTAGATCCGAACTAGTACGCGCCGAGGGTCGTCGATCAAACAATCTACGGTCACGATTTAAAGCGCAAAGGGGTATGCGCTGGATCTAATCACGTCCATAGGTTAGGATCCTACGACCGAGATCAGTCTCCCCCCCTGACGACACAAGATGGCGGCGCCGCTGGTCTTCACGGCGGCAACCACGCCGGCGCGAGACGACCTCGCGTAACCGCGCCCCATTCAACACTCTGAATGGCTCTAGGTATAGAGGAAGGGATTGCAGATGTGATAGAAGGTCGCTCACCGGCTATCAAATTGTGAAGGAGCCTGGCCACAATGTGATGCGCCACGAAGGAGAAGGAAGAAGACCGACAAGCAATTCTTCTAGCCCGAAGCACATGTGTTTCCTCCAATCTGCACCCCTAGGTTCTACATCACCTGGTGGACCACCCCGACCCATCGCCGATCCTAAACCATAGCGCACGCGTGGGACGGTGCTGGCGGCAATTTCCTCTCTACTAGCTTCGGAGCTCGGATCTTCTCCTCCCCCACAGATGCAGCGATGGCAGAATCCGGTGTGATGGCTGATGATGGGGGGTCCTCCTTTTATACACCGGTGCGAGGGGATCTTGGTCGGGTGGTTGGAACGGCCACGCGACATCCACGCGGGAATCCCCAGGGTCTTCTGTTCATGCCGGTGCGAGGGAAAGGGACGAGCCTGAGCACAGGGCCCCACGAGGCAGTGGCTGCACACATGCACAGATGAGGAGGCTCGCGAGGTGGGACCCACAGATCAGCGACTGCCCATGCCAGTGCACGTGATCGTGGAGAAGCCTAGGTTGCGGGGCCCAATCGTCAGCGATGCGTGCAGCTAGGCTGAGCGGTGTTGGTGAAGTGGGCCGGTAGTTGGGCTGAGCCTACAGGTAAATCCTTCCCTTTTATATTTTCTATTTGATTTTGTTTTTAATTCTGTTTTCAATTCTAAATTTTAGATTGATTTTAAATTTTAAATTCAAACTAAATGTACAAAAAAAATCACCAGCATGCAGTGCAAAAAATTAATTTATATTTATTAATATGTCATTTCCTTTATTTAGGCAAACACTACAAATAGACTATGCACGCATATTATTCTATTTTAAAGAAAGTATAATTTCAATGTAAACTATGTGTTTTTTAGGAAGTAGTTTAACATGATTCTTTTAAGGATATACCTATACACTTCAACTAGAGTTAATTTACTTTATATAAGTCTCTTTTGCTTAATCTTTTATCAGGAAGTATATTTATTTTGGGATAGGTAAACACAAAGGTAACAAGATCCTTATTAAAAGATAGTTTTTTAAAATAAGATTATGGAGAAAAATAACAAGTCCCTAAGATAAAATTTTGGGTGTTACATGATTGTCAGTGTGTGATGACCGACAACTATACTAGGAGGTCATCCGAAATACGGTTTGGAGGGCTTTGACATTAGGCTAATTCAACGGTGAAAGCAGAGGCAGTGATTTATATGGGTTCATATAGTTGGCTAGCGTAATACCTGACGTCTAGTTATGTGGGTTTTCTTGTGTTGGATTATAATATGTAGTAATATGTTGTGTATTGGTTGTCGATCTATGAAGTTATGCCCTCCTTTATATAGTCCAGAAGGCAAGTTTTCAAGTTAGTTATAATAATATGAATCCTGGTAGAATTTATAGTGCAGTTAGATGAGTTTTCTTGTATTGAATCATCTTTTATATAGTCCATGAGGTAAGTCTTCTAACATGTACGACTATGAGTTCTATTAAAATTATACTGGCATATAGTCCGTGTTACCACTATAATTCTGGGGGTCGACGGCGGTGGCGACGACATGAGGGGAGAGGTTGATAGCGGTGGCGACGCGAGTGAGGGGGCGACGGGGACACGGGGGAGGGAGAGGTTAGGGGCGGCGGGATCGCTGAGAGAGAGGGGAAGAGATGAGAGATGATCTAAATAATATTGTTTATTGTGTTTAAGTAAAAGAGGAGTATCTAATTTTTAATTTCGTTGATGAAATAAATAGGAGGCCTTACAGTAGGGAACATAAAATTATACAGTACACAACATATGGATAATTACTTATATAATAATAAAAAATGAAAAAGAAACGAGGGGCAAAAAATCTGTTCACCTCCTTCCCCTGGACCGCGTGGGTAAACAAGAAAGTGATGAAATACGACGTCGGGAGATGTCGTAGGAGACGAAGATTCTATTCGCTTGCTACTTCCCTCTGCTCCTCTGCTACTACTACTTCAGTTCTCGCCTTCTCTTTCTGCCCTCACCTGACTCCTCCCTTCCTGCCATTTCTCTCTCGATAGTCGATACCACCACACCTCCGCTCCCCTCCAAGCCTCTCCTTTTCCTAAGCCCCGACGTCTTCCGACTTACAGGGCGGTGCCGGGCAACAATAACTTCTTGGTCACCGAGCCAAAAGGGGGTCTTTTCGGTTCTTGCGATCGATTGATGAGCGGCGGGTGGCGGCGATGAGAGCGGATCTCAGCACCATCCAGCAGACGCTCACGCCGGATGCGGCGGCGGCGCTGGCGCGTTCCATCGACGAGGCTGCGCGGAGGAGGCATGGCCAGACCACGCCGCTCCACGTCGCCGCCGCGCTTCTCGCCGCGCCGGCCGGTCTGCTGCGCCAGGCGTGCGCTCGCGCGGCCGCCGCCGGTACCGGGCCTGGCGCCGCTGGTAGCACCGGCGGTGCGCACCCGCTGCAGTGCCGCGCCCTCGAGCTCTGCTTCTCCGTCGCCCTCGACAGGCTGCCGGCCGCGGCCTCGGCGGCGGCGGCGTCGCATGCGTCGGGGCCGCCGGTATCGAACGCGCTCGTCGCGGCGCTCAAACGCGCGCAGGCGCAGCAGCGCCGGGGATGCCCCGAGGCCGCGCAGCAGCCGCTGCTCGCCGTTAAAGTCGAGCTCGAGCAGCTCGTCCTCTCCATCCTCGATGACCCGTCAGTCAGCCGCGTCATGCGCGAGGCCTCCTTCTCCTCCTCAGCCGTCAAGACCACCATCGAGCAGTCGCTCGCGTCGCCTTCTCCGCCGCCCTCCGCCGTCTCCACCCCGACCGTCGCCGCGACTACGCCCTTGGCCCCGTCCCCTTCTCCGCTCTCACGACTCGGCTCAGCCAACGCCTACATCAACCCTCGCCTCACGGCCGCCGCAGGCGGTGGCGGGGACGACGCGCGCAAGGTGCTCGACGTCATGCTCAAGCCGGCGCGCCGCAACCCGGTGCTCGTGGGCGACGCCGGGCCAGACGCGGTGCTGAAGGAGGCGGTACGCAGGATCCCGATGGCTGGCTCCCCTTCCCTCGCCGGTGCGAAGGTCTTGCCGCTCGAGAGCGACCTCGCCAAGCTCGCCGGTGACAAAGCCGCCTTGGCGGCGAGGATCGGGGACCTGGGCGCGGTGATCCAGAGGCTCCTCGTGGACCACGGTGCCGTGGTTCTTGATCTTGGAGATCTCAAGTGGCTGGTGGACGGGCCGGCGGCAGCAGCGTCAGAGGGGGGCAAGGCGGTGGTGTCGGAGATGGCGCGGCTGCTGAGGCAGTTCGGAAGCGGCAAGGTCTGGGCCGTCGGTACAGCCGCTTGCGCCACCTACCTCCGATGCAAGGTCTACCACCCAACCATGGAGGCCGAGTGGGACCTCCAGGCGGTTTCTATCGCCCGCAGCGCGCCGCTCGCCGGCGCAGCTCTCAGGTGCGTCTTTCTCTCTTCGCTATTCCGCCTTCTTTGTTGCATCTACCATGTCTGCTGTTGTTCTTTTTTTTTTGGTGACTCAAACTTGTATCAGTTTTCTGTTGTCTTGGACCAGATGAGTAAATAAATAATAAATTAGTTTATTCTCGATAAACCAAAATTTACTACAGTTGAATAAGTCATCATGAAGGCTAGTACTACTCTAAAAAGTTTGGTGCCTTTTCTAATAATTTACTTCCTCTTTTATTTCCAAATTATAAGTTACTTACCTTAAAAAAGTCAAAACGGCTTATAATTTAGAGTCGGAAGAGTAATAGTTTTCTAATTTTGTACACTGTGATCGAAATAAGGTGATCTAATTAATTTATCGAAATTATAGGCCTGGGAGCACTGGAATTCTGGGCAACTCAGTGGGGATGTTATCGCCTACTCTCCGGCCTATGCCGGTGACACCAACAGCACTCCGATGGCCGCCAGGGGCAGGGAGTGACAATCCTCTGAAGGCTAAGCCGGTCATGTGCCTGCTTTGCAAGGGTAGCTATGACCGTGAGCTTGCCAAGCTTGCAACTGAGCAGAAGGAAAACCCAGCATCACGCGCTGAGGCTGCTAAGTCTGGTTTGCCACACTGGATGCAGCCCAGCAGTGATCAACCACAGGTTTGTGTTTTTTCTGTGTTGGCTCATAAAATCAGCGTTGGTTCTAATAGGAAGGTGATTGATATAGTCATTTGTGTTTTCACAGACCAAGGAGCAAGAATTGAAATGGAAGGAGGCTGCCGAAGAGCTTGAGAAGAAATGGCGTGAAACTTGCGCCGGTACCCACGGTAACCGTGCTGGGGCGCCAGCTCTCTCCTTGGGATTGGCTGCCTTAGTTCCACGCCCGCCAGTTGAGCCAAAGCTACAACATTCCAGGGGTGGTGTTCCCACCCTTCAGATGAACACCAATTGGGAGAAGCCTGAGGGTACCCCTACGTCTGAGCTTCGTAAGAGTCCGCTAGGCAGCCCAGTGAAGACTGACCTTGCGCTAGGTCCCATGGATCCTGGTGCTACTGTAGAGAATGACCAGAAGGAAAATTACACAGAAGGGCTTACTTCTATGCAAAAGGCTAAGATAGCTGGAATCTCTGATATCGAGTCTTTCAAAAGGCTCCTCAAGGTGCTCACAGAGAAGGTCAGCTGGCAATCAGATGCTGCCTCAGCAATTGCTGCTGTTGTAATACAATGCAGAACTGGCAGTGGGAAGAGACGGAACATTGGGACAAGGGGCGACATATGGCTCCTGTTTGTTGGTCCTGACCAGGCAGGCAAGAGGAAGATGGTGAATGCATTGTCTGAGCTGATGGTAAATGCTAAACCAGTGGTTGTAAACTTTGGTGGTGACTCTCGTTTGGGCAAGGATGGTAATGGATTCAATCCGGGTTTTTGGGGGAAAACCTCACTTGACCGGGTCACTGAGGCAGTTCGGCAAAATCCATGTTCAGTTATCATTCTTGAGGGCATTGATCAAGTGGACGCTGTTGTGCGGGGAAAGATCAAGCGGGCAATGGAGACTGGTCGCCTGGCAGACTCTCGGGGCCGTGAGGTCAGCCTTGGCAATGTCATCTTTGTTCTCACCACAAATTGGCTACCTGAGGAACTCAGGAGACCAAAGTTTGAAACATTGCTCCAAGATGAAGGAAGGATGTTGGAGGTAGCAAGCTCTAATTGGCAGCTAGAGCTTTCTATTGAGGACAAGCAGGTTAAGCACCGAGCGTATTGGCTATGTGATGATGCTCGTCCAGCAAAGGTAGCCAAGGAACTGTCCGGTGGGCAAGGTCTATCACTTGACCTCAATTTAGCAGTTGGGGCATTGGATGACACCGACGGCTCACGGAATTCCAGTGATCTCTCTGTGGAACAAGAGCATGAAAAAGGGCACCTTGCAGTCAAGTGTTCAACACCAGCCCCTGACTATGATCTGTTGAATCTCGTTGATGATGCCATTGTGTTTCGGCCAGTTGACTTCGCACCGTTTAGGAAGACTGTCACAGATTGCATATCAGCGAAATTCGACTCAGTCATCGGTAGCTGTAACTCATTCAGAATCGATGAAGACGCTGTTGATCGGATGGCTGGCAGCATCTGGCTCACTGACGAGAAGCTTGAAGACTGGGCCGAGAAAGTGCTCATGCCGAGCATCGAACGGTTGTGGTGCAACGTGAAGCACTACAGTGGCCGTGCTGTTGTCCGTCTTGCAGCAGTCACAGACAAGGCATTGCCAAGGTTGGGGTGGGCGCGAGAAGGGCTACCAGCAACGGTGCCGATCGCCATTGATGGCATGTAGAGAAGGAATTGAGAGTGGGGGGAGTACATTCTTTTGTATGGTAGTTATGTAAATATTGGGGGAGAATCTGGGGGGAGGTTACTATATGAAGCACATAGGCATGGAGGTTATAGATTTTATAACAAAAAAAATTCGATCTATAGTTTTGATAATATATGTAGCTATGGTCCTTGAAACTAAAAAAAGGTTTCTCTTTTGCACTCGCTAATGTTGCAAGGGGGTGTGGAGGAAGTAAATAATGAAGTAGCGCCCTCAATCAAAGTCGACTCCTATCAGACCAGTTGTGATGCATAAAGTATTGAGCTTGCATCAAGTGGCAAAGATTTGACATGTGAATACATGATTTTTCTTTTGGGGGCTCTCGAAAGGTGTTTGATTTTTTTATGTGAATGTATTAATATACAGCCTCAGCTTCCTGTATGCCTTGGCATTTCTGTGGTCCGTCGAAGGGCTACTGTTGGAAAATGGGACACATTCCACAGTTGTCTTTTTGCTGCAGAGTGGTAAGGTCCAAATAGGTTAAATGAAGAAGCACGTGTGGTCTCCGTATTTTTGCCGACTTCTGTTTATTGCTATCGCGTTTCGCCCGGTTCCCATTTTCGCGTATCGTTTTCAAGCTTGAGCTGAGCGATGGATCCCAGACATGCTGTGGCCCACGTTGAAACCTAATTTCCGATAATTCACAAAAAAAATTGTTTTTTAAGGTGTTCCCGGTTTCTCACTACTTTACATGTGAAAGCATTTCTGCATCCTCTATATCCTTTACATGTGAGAACATATCTCACTACCACGACTCTATGCTGTGGTTCCATCTCTTTCTTTTTACATCTGTTGCTTCCTCTGCGTACTCTGCCGCTTGAGTTTACTATTTTCCAAAAATAAAATAACCAGAGCAACTCTAGGAAACTCTTTATGCTATCTCTAATTTATAGGATTATAGATTTTACAGAAAAAAGTATCCTCCAACAAACTCTAAACTGGATCTCTAAGGCCCTGTTCAGACGCAACCAAATTTTTAAAAAACCAGTTTTTATCTTTTAGTTAGGACAGACCAGCTTTTTCGTTTTAAAGAAACTGATAATCTAATTTATATAAAATAAGTTATAAACTGGTATGTTTAGAACAACCTCAATTTCTATGAACCAGTTTATTAAAAAATGTATACTTCCAAACAGAGCCTAAGGTCTTGTTTGGGACAACTCCAACTCCAGAAGATTTGATGGAGTTGATAGAGCAGGTCATTAGGTGATCTAGAAAATCATGGAGATGAAGCCGTAAAGCTTTAAAAAACATTTAGATAAGTCATTTTATTCATTATTTAGATTAAAAAATATTTTTTAAAATTATTTAAATTGATATTATAAACTACAGCTGTACACTGAAGCTAGAACCTAAAGCCATCTAAAACACCCCTTAATTTCTGGCTAGCTAGCTGAAGACGAAAGTGGGGATACCAGAGAAAAAAAGTCGTTGAAGCGCACGAAGGTACAGAAAGAGGATTTTACTCAAATAAAACAATGATTTAGAAAGACCCTTAAAGATGTTTTCAGAGCTTTTGTTTTAAATATTGGCGTGTCATGTCACGTGACCAATTAAAGTGATGCCCAGCGACCTGGACTAATTACCCAGACCTAGCTAGCGATTCAATGCGCGGGCATGGCTTGGTCCACAAACACCGCACTTATTTTGAACTGAGGCATCTTGTTGTTTTCTCCATGGGAAAGAAGAGGAAGAAAAAAAAACACCTCCTGGTCCAAAACCAAATGGCCACTTTTTTGGCCTAACTGTGGCCCACGCTGATGTGGCAGATCACCAACTCGAATCAAACATGGAAACATTCCATGCCTTGTTCATATTATTATTTTATTATTAACAATAAAAGGTTATAATTAAGTGCTGCTTAAGAGGCCGGTGTGCGTGAGTGACCCTGAGAAAACTGTACCCCATGAAGCTGAGCCAAAGCAGATTAGCCTGCCACCCGTCCCCATCTCAGTCTCAGCAGATGCTAGATGCTGGGCCCGTTTGTCGGCGACCCACCGTACCCTTGTCGCCGGTACGTGTAGCCACGGCCAGTCTTGTTTTTTGTCCACCAAGTTGGGTCTATCATTAACTTTGATCTGTTGTACTTTGCCGCCCTCCCTCTCTCTCTCACACACACTCGGCCTCGGTTTGTTTTATGGGATTGATCATGCTGGAGCTTTGCGAAAAAGGCATGCCGATTGTTTAAAGCTGCTTTTCCATGTGACGAAAAGATACGACGGCCTTGCACCGTTTTTTTTTTGTCCTATATTGACATGGGATGGGAGAGGCGTTGTTGGCCTGCTTGGTTGGGTCTTGGAAACACCCTTGCCCTTACAAAATATGACATAGTAAGACTAAACTCGTTGTAGACTATATTATTAAACTTGCCCTTACAGGGCGCCAGATAAACTTGGCTTTTGGGGATCCACGTGTCACTGAATGATTGGACGGTCGCCGCTGCTGCTCGAGGGGGTCGTAGGTGATACGTTTTAGTCTGTCATCGTCCATGGTGGTGGGGGAAAGGTCAGCGACCGAGCAAGCCGTGTGTATGACTAGGTGGGCATGCCTTTTGCCCAGGCTTTTTAGTTGCTAATGGCTTTATGCGTCACCTTCTCTTATTATTATTATTATTATTATTATTATTATTATTATTATTATTATTATTATTATTATTATTTTATTCATGATTGATTCGTCACTTGTTCGTGACTTCTTCACCTTTTACGGCCCTCTTGTCCGTTGTCCCATGTGGAGCGAAAGTGATCATCATGAAGCAACAGCTTGGCTTTGAATGCCAGTTTTCCTTTTTGTTTCAACAATTCAGCTGTAGATAGAAACTGGAGGATGGAGTGAAACATATTCTGCGTTTCAAAAAAAAAAATTCCCAAGGACACAGCTTGATATATACTCATAGATAGTACAAGAATAGGAGTGCAGTACACTACAAAGCAGGGACGGACCTGGTAAAGATTTTAGGTTTCGCCTAAATAAGAATTTCCGTAAATCTTAAAGGTCTACTCACACATACATGATATGGTGAGAACTTTAGTACCACCTTAATATTCCAGTGGAGTAAGATCAACTTAAATATGAGTTATCTCCACGTGGATGAAGTCAATGAGGAAAGGAAAAAGGGAGAACCCACACGCTTGCTCGACTCGTGGGGCGGGGTAATTGGCGCGGACGCACGACATGCGCGTGAATACTCCGGTTATTTCTGGCCTCCACCCTTGTGGGTGCGTGGCCTCCTTTTACTGCTCGATATTTTTGCATGCAACGGAGAAAATTGTGCTGGCCTGTTTTAGTAAGTAATTATTCTCGTATTAATTGTGATTAATTATCACATTAGTGCTGTGATTACGTGGCTGGCCGCGTCTGTTGCTATGAATTGATCTATCAAAGCAAACAGCAGCGATGATTGGATTATATGGATCTCACTTTCGCAGAGATGATTTCGGATGTTTTTCTCGGCAAAACACCAAAGGAAAAACAGAGAAAGAAATAGTGACAAGTAAACTAGAAAAGTAACGAAGATTTATTTTTACCTCTTTTCTGTCTCTGCTATTGTGGCACTCGAAGTGCTTATATAACCCTTCTAATACACGATCAATCTAAACAATAGGAGCTATTGTAGCCTGAATAATAGGAGCTACTTTATCCTAAACAATAGGAACTATCTTAAACTGAATAACAGGAGATATCTTAACATATTTCTATTCTCATGTTTTGTGTCACGGCCCAGCATGCATCTTGTTTTGTGAGCCGTTGATTCCCTCGTGCTCCTCCTATGCATATATGTTCTGCTAATGATTTCTTCATTTTTTCTTCTGTAGATGACTTCATGTACCCTTCGCCAGTCCTGCATCAACAGATCACCAAAATTCACCTTCAACACATGCCCCCCTGTTTTTTAGCAAACGCAGTATGCCGAAAAACACTTTCAAATCATCGATTCTACACTGAATCGGCTTATATAATATTCATACATACTTTCTTTTTCCTTCTCTTTTTTATTACATTTTTCTTTGAACGGCCCTGTGACACTCGTCCATCAACCATACTACCAAACAGACAACGAAGTTGGTCTGCTTACGAAACGTGGTCCGATTCGCAAAAACAGCCCACACAGCCCGGTAAGCAAACCTCTGCTTGCATCTGCCTCAACCTGTGTCTGAGCTCGATGCTTCGACCAATCCTCCCCCGCACTTACTGCTAGGGTTAGGGAAAACAGCCGTGCCATTGCCACGACGCCTTCGCGAGCAGCACAACCTCCACCATGGCCACCTCCGGCACACCGCGCAAACAATTTAGAGGCGCGGCAGTCTCTTTTGGTGGCAGCTAAAGGTAACCCCGACCATGTCTTCTCCAATGTGATGGTGGCAACGCCACGCTCCATCGTCCGGCGATAGCTGACGAGATGTGTAAGTGGTCCCAGGCGGCGCTGCCATCCTCGATTCGAGCAGCCTTCCATGGGGCATCTACTCCGACCCTTCGGCCAGCATGACCTCACCAACCCGGACTCCCCGATGGCCAGATTTGCATCCCCTGAAGTTAGCCATCTACTACCAATCAGCTGGTCCCCATCCGCAGAGCACTCGCCCAGGTACATTCCTAACCCATCTGATGTCCCAGATACTACTGTATGTTTGTATAATTTTCTTCCCTTAGCCGGTACAATCGTTCTTATGTTGTACCTCGGCCTTAGTTTGAGGATTTTTTTTATCAGCCTCATATCTTAGCACACCCCCTGCCATACACTAGGGTAGTATTTCTTCAGATATTTACCATTGAGGGCCTTGGGTAATCTCCTTCCTTGCAAGTCCTCAACGTAATATGCATTCCCGTGCACAATACCCACAATCTTGAATGGTCCTTCCCAATTCGGCGACCATTTGCCGAATTTATTATTCTTAGATCCTATAGGCAAAATCGTTTTCCATACCAACTCTCCAATCTGAAACGATTTCTTCTTCACCCTTTTATTATAAGCTCTCGCCACTTTCAGCTTTTCTTTTTCTATTTCCCTTAAGGCTGTTAATCGGCTTTCAATATTTCCATCAATTCTGTCTAGCATTAGCTCACCATATACCTCAGCCGATAACGAATTCTGACAAGCTACTCTACAAGTTTGTAAATTCACCTCAATGGGAAGCACCGCCTCTTGTCCATAAACCAATTCAAATGGTGTCACTTTAGTTGCTCCATGCTGAGATACTCGATGAGCCCATAACGCCTCTGACAACACTTCATGCCACCTCTTTGGCTGGTCTGCAATTTTCTTCTTTATCAACCTGATCAACACCTTATTGCTAGATTCGGCCTGCCCATTAGCTTGCGCATAGTACGGCGACGAATTCAATAATTTGATCCGCAAAGATTTTGCAAAATCTTTAAATTGGTGAGACATAAAAGCAGCTCCTTGATCTGTTGTTAATGTTTGTGGAATGCCAAACCTGTATACAATATGCTCTAAGACAAAATTAATCAATTCCTTATGTGTCATATTTTTTAAAGGCACAGCTTCAGTCCATTTAGTAAAATAATCAGTAGCCACCAACACAAACCGATGCCCTCTAGATGAAGATGGACGAATTTCACCAATAAAATCCAAACCCCAGCCTCTAAATGGCCATGGCTTTATAATAGGATGCAACATGCTAGCCGGCGCTGACTGAATATCCCCAAACTTTTGACACTCCTCGCACCCTTTGAAATACCTAAAACAATCCTCCATCATGGTTGGCCAATAAAACCCTGCCCGTTTTAGCATCCACCTCATTTTATGGGCTGACTGATGTGTGCCACACATACCCTCATGTACCTCACCCATAGCTACTTTTGATTCCTCCTCATCTAAGCATTTTAGCAGCAAACCATCTATCGTCCGCCGATACAACTCGCCCTCCATTAAAGTATACTTCAAAACTTGCCTCCGAACATTTCTATCTTTGGTATTGCTAGGGTTTTGCAGACATTCAATTAATGGTTTCCTCCAATCATCATTATCCATCCCATCTTGCTGCTCGGCCTCAAAATTTTTATGGCCTGAGTTACTCCTTTCTATACTATTGATGCCTACAAACATCGGCTCCTCCTGGATAAAGAATTGCCCTCTCTCTATGTTATATCCCGATGCTTGTTGTGCCAAAAAATTAGCTCTACTATTCTTATCTCTAGATATATGCACAATAGTGAAAGTATCTAGTTTTTCAACAATATCTAGACATCTGTCTAAATAATTACGCAACATACCATCCAAACACTGAAATTCCCCTCTCACCTGCTGCACCACAAGCAACGAATCCCCGAACACGTCTACATCTTTTATTCCCATACCATCTAAATGCATTAACCCAAACAACAAAGCTTCATACTCAATCTGATTGTTAGTGCAGCAGTATTCAATCCTAATTGATGTTTCATGTACTAGACCATTTGGTGACACCAAAACATAGCCGATTCCCTGCCCTTCTTTGCACACAGAACCATCAAAAAATAATTGCCAAGGACGAATATTAAGACATGAGATTTCCTGCTCTACATCAACCCTATGATCAGTTATAAAATCGGCTATGACTTGCCCTTTCATAGAACATAAGGACTCATAAATTAGATCATACTCTATCAAAGCATATGCCCACTTCCCGACTCGACCACTAAGAATCGGCTTTTGCAACATATATTTAACCACATCCGTTTGACATACTACAGTACAAGTACTTGAGAGCAAATAATGTCGAAACTTAGTGCATGCAAAGTACAAGGATAAACAGAGTTTTTCAATGAACACATACCTGCTCTCGCTGTCCAGCAGACGACGGCTTAAATAGGCCACCACACTCTCTTTCCCACCATGTTCTTGTATTAAAACAGCGCCGATTACCTTCTCTTGTGCTGCAATATACAACTTGAAAGGCACTCCCGCCTTGGATGCTTTAAGCACTGGCGGCTTTGCCAAATATCCCTTAATAACAGCGAATGCCTCCCTCTGTTCAGCTCCCCACTTAAAGTCAGATTCATGTTTAAGCCGAATAAGAGGTACGAATGACTCAATTTTGCCAGCCAAATTGGATATAAATCGCCTCAAGTAATTAATCTTTCCTAATAACCTTTGAACGTCCCTTTTGCATGTCGGCTCTCCCAATTTATCAATTGCTTCCACCTTTTTTGGATCAATCTCAATCCCATGTTCATGCACCATAAAGCCTAAAAACTTACCAGCCGACACTCCGAATGCGCACTTGAGGGGATTCATCTTTAAACCATACTTTCGCATCCTCCCCAATGCCAACCGTAAATCGGCTAAATGGTCACTGAAAGCAGCCGATTTCACCACAACATCATCAATGTAGATTTCTAACACAATGCCCAAAAGATCATGAAAAATAAGGTTCATGGCCCGTTGATATGTTGCACCAGCATTCTTTAATCCAAATGTCATCACAACCCATTCAAACAACCCCACAAAACCAGGGCAACGAAAGGCTGTCTTAGATACATCCTCTTCGGCCATAAAAATCTGGTTATACCCTGCATTACCGTCCAAAAAACTAATGATTTTATTCCCTGAAGCCTGATTAACAAGTTCATCGGCTATAGGCATTGGGTATTCATCTTTTGGGGTGGCCCTGTTTAGATCCCTAAAATCCACACAAATCCTGATCTTCCCTGTATTCTTCTTCTCAACCGGCACTATATTGGAGATCCATTCCGCATACCTGCATGGCCTTATGAAATTTGCTTTCAACAGCCGATCAACTTCTTCCTTAACTCTGTCATGGATGTCGTGGTTAAATCGTCTAGGTGGCTGCTTATGTGGCCTAAACCCATGCTTAATTGGTAGCCTATGCTCAACCAACTCCCTACTCAGCCCTGGCATCTCAGTATAATTCCATGCAAAACAGTCTCTAAATTCTCTAAGTAAATCACATACCTTTTGCCTCTGATCGGCTATTAATTTAGCACTTACAAATGTTGGCCTTGGCACCTTTCCGTCTCCAATATCGACTTCCTCTAGTTCATCAACAGATGAGAACCCCTGTCCTAACTTTCCAAGGTCATCAAAATCATCCACCACCTCACCCATATCGTTTTTGTTTAAACGATATTCATCTGTCCTCTCCTGTAACCATTTTAAATTATCGTGTTCATTCATTTATAATGCTGAGTCATTGAGCCGTGCTATGTCAGCCGGCTTTACATGGATAGGCACAAAACTATCTCGCTCTACACTGATAAAATCATATCCTGACAAATCTCTTCCTGTCAAACACCGCATATTACCGTGCTGCCATTCCATTGGCGTTTCCATGAGTGCGATACACATAGCGGTGTCTGCTTCAATCACCTCCACCTGATCACCTACCCATTGAACCAAAAACTGATGCAAAGTAGATGGCACACAACCATTAGCATGTATCCAGTCTCGCCCTAGCAAAACATTATACCTCCCTTTCACATCCACCACGAAAAAGGCCGTTGGGACAGTTTTGCTGCCCACTGTGAGTTCAACAGACATAATTCCTTTTGCTTGTGATGGCTCCCCTGAAAACCCACTTAAATTCATATTCGTCTTAATTAGCTCACTCTCTTTGTATCCTAACTTAGAAAACACGGATAGCGGCATCACATTCACACCTGCTCCCCCGTCGACCAACATGCCCCCCATTGGCTTCCCATCAATGTGACCACGAACATATAATGGTTTTAGATGAGATCCCTGCTCACTTGTTTTTTCAAACACAGCACGTTCAGCCCCCAATGTTAGCTCAGCCACATCTCCCTCTCCTGCTCTGAACTCAGTAGGTAAAACAAACACCATGTTTATATCCATGTCCCCTTGTGCTTCAGTGCTTTCTTCTTTATCGGAACCACTACTGTTGTCATCATCTTTTTCCTCCCTGGCCAATCGTTTCTCCCTCCACGTTTTCTTAGGGATAACCATTGGCCTATCCTCGTTAAACCATCTGTCACGTTCCTCCTCTTCCATCTTTTCTGTCATTTCCATAGTCCTCAACCGCTGGACACGACGCTTTTGCGTACGGCTTAATCCAGGTGGACACCATCTCGGTGCTGGTTTTGTACCGGGCACAACTGAACCATGATTTTTCTTGCCCCCCACGTCCAGTACACTGCCAGCTGAAGCTCGACCAGTAGGACCTACATCCTGAGTGACATCAATCAACATATTTTTTTCGTCTGTATCAACCTGTTCTCTGACCGGCATTCTTGCTGGTATTGACCTTTGCTTATTACTGCAACCTGATTGTTCGGCCAATGTGTGATGCTCCCCCCTATAGTGGCCATCCATCATAACACCGGGACCAACTATGTGTTGATTTGCAATCATTTCAGCCCTGCGTTCACCCTCCCAGCTAGCAAAGTTATTCATTTCTCGTGCAGCCCCTACGTCAAGCTTCATGCGCTTGCTGCTCACCCCTCGACCTCCACCACTTTGCGGCCTGCTCTCCTGTAATCTGTTTGTTCCAGCAGCAGCTATATGTCCCTGTCCTATGTTTGGCTTGGCTGCTACTTCTTCGCCGTTCTTTGTGTAATTCTTTGTGACAACCACCTGACCATTCTGTTTAGTCATCTCTGCCTGGGGACCTTCTGTAGCATTTAATATGTCACACTCCACTGTTCCCACTATGATTTTTGAACCGCTTTTGCCCAACAGCTCATTTTGCCCATCAACACCCATACACAGCTCTCTGGCATCCACTGGTTTGCGAGGAGACCATTTCTTTTGCATCTGCGAGCACAACTCCTCGGGACCTTTTGATATGGCAACAGTCTTGGGCCGACTCCCCATACTTCTCCCTAGCCTGCTCCACACTCCACCTCCATACCTTCGCTCTGTCTCTAAATATGGACGCTTCGGGAATTCACGTTGTGAGAATAAATATTGGCTTTCTGCATGAGCACAGTCTTCCCTGCTTCTCCAGTTCAACGGCCTTCCCCTCTGTCCAAAGAAACCGCCTTGTGCCCATTCTGGAGTCCTAGGTCTCTTGAAACCTCTAGGATGTTGGAACTCATTTCTTTTCCATTGTGAAGTATATTTATTGATTAAAAATTCAGAAGTCGGTTTAAAGACAGGCTGAACCCTTTTTCTCTCGTTTATTTTCCACACACCGACTTCCGGACTCTTCGGTTTTATCATCTTGAGTTTGAGATCATCAGAGATAACCACATTCTTGCCTTTAGTAGTTTCGACCTGATCTGTCCGAACTAACACTCTTTTGCCCTCAAAATCAATTACATTGATAGGGAACGGATCTTTATCAAGCTTCATTCTGCTAGCTTCTCCAAATGTCAATCGTCCATCAGCTAAGGCCGATTGTATCTGACGACGAAAATAATTACACTCGTTAGTAGAATGAGAAAATGAATTATGCCATTTACAATAATCTTTCTTAGCCAATTGCTCAGGGGGTGGAATCACATGCCCCTCCCTTAATCTAATGATGTTATTCTGTAACAAGATGTCAAACAATTTATCACACTTGGACACATCAAATGTATATTTCATCTCTTCCCTTTTCCCTGGACTTGGCTTTAAAAAAGCACACGTCATGGGCCTACCCTTTGGTGCATCTACCCATTCAGCCACACATACATCTGTCTCTTCATCACTGTCATTATTGGGCTCTAACATGTTAACCCCCTGTTTCTCTTTCTCCCTGCCATTCGTATCTCTAAATCGGTTATACTGTTTATTGTCCCTAGCACGACTCTCATGGGCGATGGCACGCTGCATAACTTGGTTTATGTCAGTAAAATCTTACCCCTCTAATTTCTCCCTCAGATAGGATGATAACCCCGCGAAAGCTAGATCGGCCATATCCTTTTCCCCTAAAGTTAAGCTATAACATTTGTTTCTTGTTTCTCTAAACCTTCTAATGTATTCAGAAACAGTTTCATTATATTTCTGCCTAACCATAGTAAGATGTGATAACCTGAGTTCAGTATCACCACAATAAAAATAATCATGAAATTTCTGCTCTAAACATGCCCACGTAGTAACTGAATTTGGTGCTAAAGATGTAAACCAATTGAAAGCAGTACTAGATAATGATAAAGGAAACAATTTCACCTTGTGGGCATCTGTTATACCAATTTCGCTTACCTGCGCTAGGTATTGTCCTACATGCTCGTAGGTAGTTTTTGAATCGTCCCCGGAAAATTTCACAAAGTCCGGGATTCTAAAACCTCGAGGATATGGCACAGTGTCAAAAAAATCAGGATAGGGCTTCCTATATGACCTAGTATGCCCTTTGGGCTCAAAACCAAATTCCCTGAGAGTCCTTGCCACTTGTTCTCTAACACTCTCAGATTTCTCACCCTCAGCTGTTGTATGTGTGACTCCCGATGCTGATAACAGTGCTCTCTGCTCCCCAATCCTGTAATCATTTGGAACAAATCCTTGTGGTATCCTGTTTCCTATAGGTGGAATAGATGGCCCATATGCCATACTCTGATAATATGGCTGCTGTAGGTTAAAGTTCATTACCGAATCCCCACTCCTCTCATTAACAGATTGGTTTACATCATTATGTGCAGCTGCTCCGTTATAACTAGGCGCATATGAAAGATTTTCTACACGCTTACCCTGCAATTCTCCTTGAACCTGTTGAACTATAGATCGGATCTGTCTAGGCATATTATTATTCATATCTTGCTTAAACTCAGATCTAAATGTGTCAAAAGCATTGCGCACTCCCTCAGAAATCATGTGTGTTATTTCTGTGACATCAGTCCCATATTTGCTAGCTACAGCGGTATCAATCATATGAGCTAGTTCTTCACAAGTGACAAATGAACTTACCTTTTTGCTGGACGCGCTTGCCCCACCAATCTGTTTGATCACACCATTCTTGGTTTTTCGAAAGCAAGCCAATCTCTCGTTTCGTTTTTCCTCCATCTCTCGTGCAATTTCTTCCTCAATCTCCTTCCGGTCCGCCTCTGCAAGGTCCTCCATTGTGACCTTGATCACGTTCAAGGGATGAACTTCAGATTTGTCCAGCACCGCCTTCTTTGCTGTCTTTTCCTCCATAGCCTTGACTATGATTGGCGATAAGGACGCCAATCGCCAGCAGTTTGTCGATGTGAAACGATTGCAAATCGTTCCCCAGCGGAGTCGCCAAATCTGTTGCTATGAATTGATCTATCAAAGCAAACAGCAGCGATGATTGGATTATATGGATCTCACTTTCGCAGAGATGATTTCGGATGTTTTTCTCGGCAAAACACCAAAGGAAAAACAGAGAAAGAAATAGTGACAAGTAAACTAGAAAAGTAACGAAGATTTATTTTTACCTCTTTTCTGTCTCTGCTATTGTGGCACTCGAAGTGCTTATATAACCCTTCTAATACACGATCAATCTAAACAATAGGAGCTATTGTAGCCTGAATAATAGGAGCTACTTTATCCTAAACAATAGGAACTATCTTAAACTGAATAACAGGAGATATCTTAACATATTTCTATTCTCATGTTTTGTGTCACGGCCCAGCATGCATCTTGTTTTGTGAGCCGTTGATTCCCTCGTGCTCCTCCTATGCATATATGTTCTGCTAATGATTTCTTCATTTTTTCTTCTGTAGATGACTTCATGTACCCTTCGCCAGTCCTGCATCAACAGATCACCAAAATTCACCTTCAACAGCGTCGTGTGTATATATTGAGAGCGAGATGTCATTCCTCAGTACAGACTTTCTCCTCCTTACACCAGAGCGCGTGCAACCTTCGTCTTCCCATCCCGTCGCCGATGTGCCATCGGGTCGGAAGAGCAGGATCTTCGAAACCTATGTCCGCTCGTGTCCATGTACGGGATAGGGGCCGTATCAAGCGTCGTGGCTACTGCTCGCTGTTCGTCTGCTTCCTCTACGCCGACGTCGTCGTCCACGCCGGTCTACTACGTCTACTCTTACGTTGTTTTAGCACCGACAACCCCACTGTAAGGATGCTTACGCGTATATTTATTCTGTCACTAGGACTGGTATTTGAATTGCTAGTGAGTTATACATATACGAAGCACGATGTTGTTTCTTGTATTATTATTATCGGAATCAATTTATTTATTTTTATATTGCTATTATTTCCAACAAGACTTATGTATATCTGAGTGAGGGCATAGGTCTCCGCTCATTTCTTACGAGTTAAGATTTTCATCATTAAATTCCCTAATTAGTCCAACTTACATGTCCTCGTTTTAATATTTTGATGCTCGTTATTGAAAATGTGCGCTCACTCTATTTTATCTTGGATTCGGCCCTGCTACGGAGTGTAATGTACCCAGTGAAAAAGCAGGTAGCATCTGGGTCAGCTCAGTTCCTGAGTCAGCATTATATTGATATATTTGATGCACACCACAGCACAGCACAGGCAGGGCCATGCCTGAGGCAGGGCGTGAGGGGCAGTCGCCCTGGGCCCCCATCTCCTAGGGGCCCCACCCCATATAAAGTCTAATAGGATTATAGGAACTAGGGCAGGGTACACTGTACCGCAGGTCCTCATGCTGCCCCTGCCAGCCTTGCCTAGGCTCTGTCCTTGCCGCCGCCTGACGCCTGCTGCCTGCCGCCGTCTGCCTCTGTTCTTGCCGCCGCCTGCACCTATCTATAATCTAGCACAGTAGCACGCCGCACGGGCTAGCAAATTGAGAAGAAATTATTAGATGATATCAATATTGAAGCCATTATGGATGATTTTGCAGCTAGAACTGTTAGAAGACATTTTTTAAGTTGATCTCTTCAATATATTTGAAGTAATAATCTTACTTCTATTTTTTACTGCTCAAGTCTTTCTGTGGTACATCAAGTATAATTAGTTGATATATATATAATTGTAAAAAAAACAGTTTTTATGGTGTTGAGGCCTCTATTTATAATCTTGTCCTAGATCCCTCAAAAGTCACGAACGGCCCTAGCACAGGTGAGTGATAGAGTCATAGTTGGCGCGTGACTCTCGATCACAGGCTCACAGTCGCTTGCTTCCTTCCATCGTTGCAAACTGCAGGCGCAGCAGTAACAACATGGCAGGGTTCTTGCAGCCCCACCGAGACGGGCGTGCAGTAACCACAGGCTTTTGTTTTGTCTCCCTACGTGTAGTATGAATGAATAGGAGCAGGACTGGACGTACTCCTACGGAGAGACGTGTGCGTGACAGGTGAGAGAAGGCAGCAGCAGGCGCTGCTTGCGTGCAAAGATCCAAGGAGAGGAGACCGCGCGCGGACATGCCTTTACCTGCCTGCCCTGGCGGGCAGCTTGCGTCCTGGCGGTACCGGGTACGGTGCCTTCTCTTTTCGCGAGCACATTCATGCTGCATGTTCATGTTCAGTAGGCTGTAGGCCACATTTTTTTTAAAAAAAAGGTGCTGTCAGGTGGGTGGCATAGCAATTTGGCACGTGACGTACTCCTCATACAACAGCAAGTACAAAAATCAGTTCATCTCCCTCCTTCTCATGCAAATGGGTACTGAAAGTACTGCCCTGCTACACCTTATTATCAAATCAAGTATATATATATATATATATATATATATATATATATATATATATATATATATATATATATATATATATATATATATATATATATATAGTTTATGTATTAAGAGCCCTAGGCTCTCAATAATTAGAGGAAGCCCTAGTCCAATAATAGCTTCCGTTCAAACCGCACCATATTAAATCTTCTTAACCGGCCCATTTAAAAGCCCATCAATTTAGCGCAAACCAAATTTCCAACCAACCGGTAAACCCTAACATTTTCATTCCTCCAGCGAAGGTAACATAGGCACCGCCGCCATTTCTTCGTCTCACATCTTCATCTTCCTCGTAGCGCCGACGCTCCATCTTTCGTTCCCTCCCTACTCACGCTCGGCACACAGGCGACGGTAGCGACACTCGGGCTTGGGCTCTCAGCGATGGCATGGACAGCTTCCTCTCCCGCCTCGCCTCGCACCCTCGCCTCCAACCCTCCGTCGACCGACCGGTGACCCTGAGTGCGTGCCACTCTTCCTCCTGGCTCCCACTGCTCCGGTGGATCTGTTTTGTGTGCATGTGCCTGCTTCTATATTTTTAGCTCTAGTGAATCGGTTGCATAACACATCTGCAGTTTAGCTTCAAATCCTGTTTGCCCTGCTGCTTCTATGTTTTCAGATCCAGCTATGTCTGCAAGCATTAGCCTTCCTCCCATAGATGGGAAATCAGGATATGGTTATTGGCTTGGAGTCTGGAGAAGATGATTTGGGACTTCACCACGAAAGCTAAAAGCTTTGATTGCTACATCTGGTCTATGTAAAGAAAGTTTGGAACTAGCGATGTTTTTTTTGCTACGCGCTAATGACCTACTCACCTACCTGTATGTACATACGTTTGACCTGTTCAACATGTCTGCTTTAAATCAGGTCTTAGATCAGGTTGTAGAACTATTGAAGAACTAGTATAAAGTGGTTGAGACATTTTTCTCGATTGAAAGTATAGCCCGTATTTTTGGTTGCTCAACTTATTTTGCCTGAGTAAAAATGACTATAAGACAGGATTTAGTGTAACAAAGGGGACGGGATTTGATTGGTTATTGATCCTCCTTTTAAAATTTTAGATATCATGCTAAGAATATTTTAGAACAAAAGTTTAATTTCAGCTGGTGACTACAATCAACATTGCACTATTCTTCTTTTACTGGAATGAATGCACAAATGCAAACGATGTTGATCTGTGTTTGTCCTGCCTAGTCTGGCGCAGAGTGTAGTATGTGATTAGCGTTTCCATTTCAGTTCAGTTCGTGCCAAATCTCAAGTGGTTTGGGGAATCAATGCTAAAGGCAAATCTCACACTGTTGTGTGGCCGTGACTTTGGGGGCTTAGCTAGAGTTTATATTATTTGATTCCAGTCCATAAGCACGTTGCCTCAAAATTATATTTGGTAAACGGTCAAAGGAATCAAAAGTTCCGAATCTATAAATTATACTACCTCTATTCTCGAATATTTGTCGCCTGCTAGTTCATTTTTGTACTAAAACGCGACAAATAAAAAAGAACGGAGAGAGTGATCTGGTTCTAACAGTCAGTCCACATTATGTCAAGGAACTCACATCTGGCCTAGATAAGGGTGTTGAGTTGGATGGTGTCCTTCGCGCAAAGCCTCTAGAAATTGGAATCGTAAATGGCATGGATGTTTATGAATGAGATCCTTCAACATATAAGTACATCAGCGTGAAATTGGAATCGTAAATGGCATGCTGTAATTCTGCAAAATAATGTTGACTACCTTTTCTACATTTATCCTTTTTGTGCTCATCGATCACATTCTCAAGAGTGAAGGCATCTGAAACCATACAGTCTCTATAGGCATCTAAAACCATACAGCCTGCAGATCCATATGGTTACTCATTATGCCTTCATACCTTTCTCTGTGACTCTCTGGCCTTTTATATTTTCTATTTTGTGTGTTTAATTATATTGTATTCTTTTAGATCTCCAACTCAGGCTTGAGCTTGGCACATCTGCACCAAGGGAGACTGCTGCAGAGGCAAGTAGTTTTCGCGGAACTAGTGTCTGTTTATCCTCCGAAGTGCAGTCAAGCGATGAGAAACCCATATTGCTGGTTGAAGACATCCTTGAAGAATTTGAAGATGATGAGAAAAGGGACTAAGCCAGAGAAGAAAGGATTTGATCCGAAGTGGCTAGGTTTAGCAGACTGCATCGACAGGGCAGGAAGGGACATTGAGAGAATGGTAAAAGATGACCTCTTGGAAGAGCTGGTTGGAAGATCACTTCTTGTTGTATTTACGCCAATTTACGATATTTCTTGATGCATTTTATGACAACCTCGTGCGCAGAGAGATATATTCGGTCTACATTCGTTATTATGAAACAGATGAATGATTTACGCTAAAATTCGTACTCATTTACGTTGTTTTGGTTCACGTTTTACGCATAAATCCGTCCGAGCCAGAACCCGCGTACGTCCGGTGACGCGCGATTTTCGCGCCGTAAATTTCGGCTCCATTCGCCATTACGAAACAGATATACGATTTACGCTAACATTCGTACTAATTTACGATGTTTCGGTTCACGTTTACGCTAAAATCCAATCGAGCCAGAACCAGCGCACTCGACCGCACATAATTTTCACGTCGTAATCTCAGGACCTATTTGTTGTTACGAAACAGATAAATGATTTACGCTAAATTTCGTATTAATTTACGTTGTTTTAGCTCTCGTTTTACGCTAGAATCCGCCCGAGCCAGAACCCGCGCACGATCGGCTGCACGCAATTTCACGCCGTAATTTTAGGCTCCATTTGCTGTTACAAAACATATATAGGATTTACGCTAAATTTTGTACTCATTTATGCTGTTTTAGCTCACGGTTTACGCTGGAATCGGCCCGAGCAAGGACCTGCGCACGATCGGTTGCACGTGATTTTCACGCCGTAATTTTAGGCCTCGTTTGCTGTTACAAAACAGAAATAGGATTTACGCTAAATTTCGAACTCATTTACGCTGTTTTAGCTCACGTTTTACGCTGGAATCCGCCCGAGCCAGAACCAGAACCACATACTGCATGATTTATACTGTCAAGTACATGTCATTATGCAGTCGTAAACGCTGTCCACAGTGTCATATTCATTCCACGTGATTCGGGCGTCAAAAGATTCCTTTATGCATGGTTTACGCATCTTTATCCATATATATATGCATTCGTATATTGCCTTACGCGCTTATCGTCCTGGATTCCTGGCTGTTGACTGTATGGCTGCGCGGGTGCTGGGTTGACCACGTCCTGGCTGGGGCTTCCATTAGTAGGGGAAGCCCAGGGCTTCCATTACCTCTTCCCTATATATATATATATATATATATATATATATATATATATATATATACGGCGCTGCTAAAATGCACCTGGGTGCATTCTCTATATTGAATGCACCCAGGCGTTTTCGCGTGCCTCCTAGCCCCCCGCCGCCGCCGCGTGCATCCCTTTCCCCGCGCCGCCGACGCCTCCTCGATGCTCCTCCCCTAAATCCCACCGCCGCCGAGCGTCTCCCTGTCCTCGCGCCGCCGAGCGCCTCCCTGTTCTCGCGCCGCCGCGCGTCTCCCTGTCCCCGCGCCGCCGCGCGCCTCTCTGTCAGCGTGTCTCTGTCCCCCGCATTTGAATAACTCTGAGAAATTTTGTTAAAAAATATGATTGCAACTGCTGGTCTGATGTAATTGCAACTGCTGGTCTGGTGTGATTGCAACTTCTATATAACTATGTCCAAAAATCTATTAAATAAACAAGATTGCAACTGCTGGTCTGATGTAATTGCAACTGTGGGTCTGGTGTGATTGCAACTTCTATATAACTATGTCCAAAAATCTATTAAACAAACAAGATTGCAACTGCTGGTCTGGTGTAATTGCAACTGTGGGTCTGGTGTGATTGCAACTTCTATATAACTATGTCCAAAAATCTATTAAACAAACAAGATTGCAACTGCTGGTCTGGTGTAATTGCAACTTCTGGTCTGGTGTGATTGCAACTTTTATATAACTATGTCCAAAAATCTGTTAAACAAACAATGATTGCAACTGCTGTCTGGTGTAATTGCAACGGCTGGTCTGGTGTGATTGCAACTCCTATATAACTATGTCCAAAAATCTGTTAAACAAAACAATGATTGCAACTGCTGCCTGGTGTAATTGCAACTGTTGGTCTGGTGTAATTGCAACTGCAAGTCTGGTGTGATTGCAACTTATGTGAAGAGGTTGAGCCGTTCGCGGAGGAGCCGTTCACGGAGAAAGAGGGCGCGGGGGCGGGAAAATGAAAAGGTTCTGTCCGGAGCGTGCGGGAGGGACGAAACCGGCCTGGGTGGGACGGTTGGCTCGGACCTGGCACATAGGTTCGGCCTGGGTGCATTCTCTATATTGAATGCACCCAGGTGTAATATATAAATATAGTATATATATATATATATATATATATATATATATATATATATATATATATATATATATATATATATATATATATATATATATATATGGGATGCCATGCACATTCTTCCTCACGCTCGCAATACCTTCTACACAATCAAAAAGTAAAAATAAAATGCATAAATGATAACCGTGTTCCTAGTTTTTTCTTATGCTATCAGCAGAGGAAACTCCATAGTATAGGTCTATAGTAGGACTAGCCGATGTCCTCATCCTCGCACCTCCCTCACCGCCCATATTTGAAGAGGTCATACTTAGTCCTAGACCCGGACACCCGGTTTGGTACAACATAGGGTCCATTTGGTTCCTTAGTCTATGGACTAAATTTTAGTCCCTACCTATTTAAAACGCATTAAATGAATTATAATAGGATCAAAATATCCTTTAGCATTCTCTCGTCATTAGTGTAACTAAAATAAAGGAGGGGCAAAAAGTGGATATTATATGGTTTAGTCATTTTTAGTCACCCCTTTAAGAACTAGAGACTAAAACAATTTAGTCTCTATTTTAGTCTCACCGTTTGACAATTTAGGGACTACATGAGACTAAAATGAAGAGATTAATCTTTAGCCCCTCAAACCTAATGGTGCCTTATTTCACAACTTCTTTACATATTTAGGCAGAAGTTGTACCAAACATGACGCTTCTGCAGCAACTTGTAAGTTCAGCTGCTTCTCAGATAAGCTACTTTTTTCAACAAACAACAATTGTGCCAAATAGGACCACGTCTAGGGCCCTCCAGACCGAGCAAATCCCATGTAAAAGATCTATGTATGTTTTGGTAATTGAGACAACTAGTGGACTAACCTTTACTCTAAGTGTTGTGAATGAGACATGTCACGCCGACACCCAAAGGTTGAGCAAGGTGGCAACCGTGTGAAGGATGTTGAGGATCACAAAGTTGAACAACTGCTCAACAATGAGGACACAAAGCAAAATTAAAGTCTCAAGGCAATGGTATAACCTAAGGCATTTCGTCTCCTACACATAGGATGGCACGAAGGTCCTTCGTAGCTAGGCTAAGCAACATGAAGTGATGGTCCTTCCAAAGGTATCTTAGGCAGGACACTGTTCACCTGTTTATAGGAAAGATGAACTGCCTTTGTACAAAATTACAATCATGCCCTTCAAAGTTTTACACACATTGTTTACAAATGACATCAAGGCAATAATGTATTTTCTCCATTCTCGGATGCATGAGTGTCGGTGTTTCGAAACCCGGGGGGTCCCTGGACCGACGAGTGAATCGTCGCCACGTGCCCCAGCCCAGATGGGTCGACACGAGGCGAAACGCGAAGGGGGGAAAGGATGCAGCCGGAGGGAGGCAGGCGTGAGAGAGTGGATCTCGTGGCATTCGTGTTAGCCCCGCGCCTGAGTCGGGTGCGCTTGCAGTAGGGGGATACAAGCGTCCACGCGGGAGTGGGAGCGAGCGGCCTTGCGCGAGCGCCGTCCCGTCCTTCTCCGCGCGGGCCGACCAACCCTCTGTAAGAGGGCCCTGGTCCTCCCTTTTATAGGCTTAAGGAGAGGATCCAGGTGTACAATGGGGGTGTAGCAATGTGCTAACGTGTCTAGCGGTGGGGAGCTAGCGCCCTAAGTACATGCCATCGTGGCAGCCGGAGAGGTCTTGGCGCCCAGTTCGCGTGGTGTCGTGGCCGTCGGAGGAGCGCTGGAGCCTGGCGGGATGACAGCTGTTGGGGCTGTCGAGTCCTTGCTGACGTCCTCTTACTTCCGTAAGGGGGCTGAGAGCCGCCGTCGTCACAGGGCATGCGGGGTGCCATCATTACTCGCATGGTGGGGCGAGCCAGATGGGACGCTGGTCTGGTTCCCGTAGCCCGAGTAAGCTCGGGGTAGGGTAATGATGGCGCTTCCTGTTGACGTGGTCGGTTCGTGCCCTAGGCTGGGCGAGGTGGAGGCTCCTCCGAGGTCGAGGTCGAGGTCGAGCCCCCGGGTCGGGCGAGGCGGAGTTCGTCGTCTTCCGGGGTTGAGCCCATGTCCGAGCCCTGGGGTCGGGCGAGGCGGAGTTCGTCGTCTTCCGGGGTTGAGCCCATGTCCGAGCCCTGGGTCGGGCGGAGCGGAGTTCACCGTCTTCCGGGGCTGAGCCCGAGTCCGAGCCCTGGGTCGGGCGGAGCGAAGTTCGCCGTCTTCCGGGGCTGAGCCCGAGTCCGAGCCCTGGGTCGGGCGGAGCGGAGTTCCCCGTCTTCCGGGGCTGAGCCCGAGTCCGAGCCCTGGGTCGGGCAGAGCGGAGTTCGCTGTCTTCCGGGGCTGAGCCCGAGTCCGAGCCCTGGGGTCGGGCGAGGCGGAGTTTCCTATGACGCCCGAGGCCGGCCTTGGCTGCTGTCAGCCTCACTCTGTCGGGTGGCTCAGCAGTCGGAGCGGCGCAGGCGGCGCTGTCCTCTTGTCAGACCGGTCAGTAGAGCGGCGAAGTGACTGCGGTCACTTCGGCGCTGTCGACTGGTGGGCGTGCGTCAGGATAAAGGTGTCAGGCCACCTTTGCATTAAATGCCCCTGCGATTTGGTCGGTCGGCGTGGCGATATGGCCAAAGTTGCTTCTCGGTGAAGACTGGGCCTCGGGCGAGCTGACAGTGTGCCCGTTGCTAGAGGGGGGTCCTCGGGCGAGACGTAGGTTCTCCGGGGTCGGCTTCCCTTGCCCGAGGCTAGGCTCGGGCGAGGCACGATCGTGTCCCTTGAATGGACCGATCCTTGATTTTATCGCACCCATCAGGCCTTTGCAGCTTTGTGCTGATGGGGGTTACCAGCTGAGATTTAGGGGTCTTGAGGGTACCCCTAATTATGGTCCCCGACAGTAGCCCCCGAGCCTCCAAGGGAGTACTAATACTCGCTTGGAGGCTTTTGCCGCACTTTTTTGCAAGGGGGCCAGCCTTTTTTGGTTGCATTCTGTTCCGGCGGGTGCGCTCGGAGGAGTAGTTTTACTCCTTCGAGGTCTTAGTGTGTTTCGTAACACTTCGGCTGGTCTAGTTGTTCCCTCATGCGAGCTGGCCGTAGCCCGAGTGCACGGTCGGGTCCCAAGTTCTCGGGCTGGTATGTTGACGTTGTCAACGGTTTGGCCGGAGCCGGGTTTGCGAGAGCAGCCCTCGAGCCTCTGCACAGGGCGAGAGGACGGTCAAGGACAGACTCGTCTTTTTTACATATGCCCCTGCGTCGCCTTTCCGCAAGGAGGAGGGGGGGAAAGCGCCATGTTGCCCTCGGAGGGCGCCGAACATGGTGTTTCCGGTGAGCTGCTGGCGGGTAATCCGAGCGGACGCCCGTGCCCCATTTGCTAGGGGTCGGCTAGAGGCCCGGAGGCGCGCTCCAAAAGTACCTGCGGGTGATCTGCCAGACCCGGTCCCCTTTGACGGGGTCCGAGGGCTCGATGCCTCCCTCTGATGGGATTCCGTTACAAGATCGCTCCCGCTGGTCTCGGAAATGTCCTAGGGTACCTCGGGAGCGTAGCCCGAGCCTTGGTTATGTATCGAACGTACCCAGGGTCATCCCTCACTCTATGTCTGAGGCGACTGTGAACCCTTCGAGGGCCAGCCTACGAACCCCTGATCAGTAATGGGCGCGGAGCCCGAGTGGCCTGAGGCGGCCGTTGAACCCTTCGAAGGGCCGGCCATCGAACCTCTGACCAGTAGTGGGCGTAGAACCCAATCGATCTGAGGCGGCTGTTGAACCCCTCCGAGGGGCCAGCCTTCGAACCTCTGATCAGTAGGGAGGCTTGGAGCCTGTTTCCTTCACGGAGAAGGGTCCTTTTCGGGGTATCCCCCTTTCCTGGTCCCTGTTGTAAGAGAGAGAAAGAGGAAAAAGGAAAATGATACGAAGTCGAATGACGTGGCGTACCTTTTTCGACGCGGTCATTATGGCGAAGACGAAGCGTCGCTTGCTTCTCCCGCCTGAGGCGCCGCCTGTCTTGCCGCGGAGTTAATGCGACGGGGCGAGCGGTTCGTGAGGCGGTCGTTGCGCGTGTGCGAGCCGTTCGAGCAACGGATCACGGGCGCACCGTCTTCACACCGTGGGAGGTGTTCCCTCGCTGCCCCTGGATGGGACGTAAGCTTGGCTGACGACGTGACCGCTGCTCCTGCCCGCTTGTCACCGCCATTACTGCCGGTCCATTTTTGACCGCATTTGACCGTCGCGCTTGGCTGGCACTGCAGGGTTGCCTCGAGTCGTGGTATTGACTCCGCAGTCGAGGAGGCGCGGTAGTGGCGTGAGTGGCGGTGCAGTTGCTCGCACGTAGCAACCGACGTGCCGGTTGCATGACGCGTGGGCCTGGACCTCCATGCTGGGCGTGTTGGAGTCGAAGGGGCACGCCCACTTGGCACGGTTGCATGCCGCCTGCATGGCTGTTTGCCCTTTCGCCCGCTGGTCTGGGCGAAAGTGGAGGAGTGCTTGTAACCGCCGGGTGGTTGCATGCACCGCACGCGTGGCGGGTTGGCTTCTTCCCCCTGGATCAGCTTGCATGACGTGTGGGACCCAACCCCCGCGCCGTGGGGGGGAGAATCTTGGAGCGTGTTGGAGAAGACTCAACCCGCAACGGTTGAGGGCGCAAGTGGGGAGAGTCACTTTAAAAGGGGGGCGACCCCCTTGGAGGGCAACCATGTCCTTCGCGCTCCCCTCATGCATCGTGCCTTTCCATCTTCCAAGCCCCCCCCGGATGGGGGACGCCCACAATCCTTCCGCCTTGTCGTCGGAGGAACGCAACTTCGTGGAAGTTGGTACCTTTCAGCCATCGTTCGGCTTCAAGGATTTTCATCATGCAGCCCGGTCGCATCCCCTCGCCGGTGGTCACCCAAGACGGTGACCACCAGCTTGATGGTGGGGAGAAGCGAACCGGGCTGCGGCCTCCGCCCCGCCCTCGGCTTCAAGGATCTTCATCATCCTTGCTGGGGCGGAGGGTGAGGCGAGTCGGGGGGCCGCCTAAGCGTGGGTTGGTAACCCTTTTCTTCCCCCGGTGTCTGGGGGAGAAAGGCATCTTCCAGCTCCGCGGAGGCTTCCCTCAGCCACGCCGGGGTAGGCGGACCGCCGCTGCTTAGTCAGGGTGCAGCATTCCGTCCTCCGTCCGGACGATGGTCGCGCCGCGTGCGGGCCGGCCACGTCCAGGCCTTCCTCGCGCCGACAGCCGCGTCAGGGGGTCGCCCAGCACGTCGTGTGCCGCGAGGGCGGCGCTCATGTTCTGGGTGGCTCCGGCGAGGGCGAGGACCTGCCGGTGCGCTTTGAGGCGTCCGGCGCCCGCTGGCGCGGTGTTGAGGTGGTGGCAGCCGGAGAAGGCTTCTCTACCAACGAGATTGCCAACTCCGCCTGTACCCCCGGGTCTCCGTCTCCCGGCTTGAATGGATGGTTCTCGTCCTTTGTGAGCGAGAGCCCTCCTGCCGTAGCACCCGCCCGGAAGCCGTTGCTGAAGCTGCTTCGCCGCCCAGGGCGGAGGTCGTCGTCGCTGCTGCCAGAACGGGCGACAGCGAGCCACCCGTCGGCCTTCTGTTGCTCCGCAGGCCCCCAATCGCGTGGGGTTGTTCGTACCTGCGGAGGTGGAACCGGAGTTCCGTTTGTAATGGCACTTTGAGTGCCGGTGTCTTGTTCATTGTGGCTGTCGGGGCCTGAACATGCATGTATTTTCGGCGCGGAGCCGTGTTTTTTCTTCATTTCGAGCACTGAGACTCGCCTTGTCGATTATCTGAACCGCTTCATCGAGCGTGAGTTGCCTCGTGCAAAGGTGACGAGTGAGGTATCCGTATCCCGGAGGAGTAGGAGTCCATCGGCTCGGTCGGCCTTGCAGTCCGAGGCCCCTCTTGCTTAGTTAAAGGAACCCCTCGGCCGCCCTTCGATGAGCCGAAGCCGGAGGTAGCGTTGTCAGCACGGACGGAGGCAGAGTTGGCTTCGAAAAGGAGGTGTAGTTGGCCAGAGCCTGGCCGGGTCGTCCACTGGCGGAACCGACGCCGGAGTTGAGCTACCGAGGCCACAAGCCGAGCTGATGTCTTTGGGGGACAGCTGGCCGAGGCCTCAGGGTGACCGGCCGAGCCGCCTGCTCGGGCCGGATTCTCGAATAAGACCCTGGCGGCGATGGCCCGGGTGTGGTGCTGATGTCGTCCTTCAGAGTAGGGGCCCCCTCCGACCGCGTCGCCGTTCGAGGCTAGGTCAGACCCCGCCGAAGGTATAGTTGATGCCGAGGGTGCTGCTGCCCCCTTCGGCTGTCGACGTCCGAGCCTGCAGGATCAGGTTGTCTTGTAGTGTGTGTATGTTTTCTGCGGCCGCCGAGGCCTGAACACACCGTCGTCGTGTTGTAAAGCTGCGTTTCTTTTCCTCTTGTTTCGAGTATCTGGACTCATTTGTCGGTAACAGAATTGTTTGTGCGGGCGAGAGTTGCTTTTCACGGAAGGCGATGAGTGAGGTATCCGTATCCCGGAGGCGTAGGAATCCCTCGGCTCGGTCGGCCTTGCCGCTTACGCGCGCTCTTACTCGTCCATAGGGTTCTGTTACCGATGCAGTCGAGAAGGCCCGAAAAATCATTTCGGCAGAGAAGCTCTCAAGCATGAAGACTTGTTCGGTCCGTGGAGTCACTTATCCGAACGCGAGTTACTTATCGCAGAAGGTGATGAGTGAGGTATCCATATCCCGGAGGCGTAGGAGTCCCTCGGCTCGGTCAGCCTTGGCTGCTTACGTGTACTCCGTCGTTTTCAGGATCCACTTTTGAAGTAGTCGAAGAGCACGAAAGGCATTCTGGTAGAAAAGATTTTTTTTCTTTTTTCGAGGAAAATTTTGACGCAGAGGGGGTTGCCCCCTTCTAGCCCCCGAGGGAGGGTCGGGCTTTGCTGAGGCAAGGCTGACCCTTCCTTGACGACCAGACTTGGTGTGTGAACGAGGTATGCGAGCAACTTGAAAGCATCTTAAGGGTAGAAGTGACGTAGCTGTTGGATGTTCCAAGCGTTGCCGTAGACCTCGCCTTGACTGTTGGCCAGCTTGTATGTTTCGGGCTTCAGAACCTTGGCGATGACGAATGACCCTTCCCAGGGAGGCGTGAGTTTGTGCCGCCCTCGGGTGTCTTGTCGCAGCCGAAGCACCGGGTCGCCCACCTGGAGGTCTCGGGACCGAACCCCTCGGGCGTGGTAGCGTCGCAGGGACTGGTGGTACCGCGCCGAGTGTAGTAAGGCCATGTCCCGAGCCTCCTCCAGCTGGTCCAGTGAGTCTTCTCGGTTGGCTCGGTTGCTTTGGTCGGTGTAGGCCCTCGCCCTCAGGGAACCGTATTCTAGGTCTATGGGCAAGATGGCCTCGGCCCCATAGACTAGAAAGAACGGTGTGAAGCCCGTGGCTCGACTCGGCGTTGTCCTCAGACTCCAGACCACCGAGGGGAGTTCCTTCATCCACCGCTTGCCGAACTTGTTGAGGTCGTTGTAGATCCGAGGCTTGAGTCCTTGCAGGATCATGTCGTTAGCCCGCTCCACTTGCCCATTCGTCATGGGGTGAGCCACGGCAGCCCAGTCCACCCGGATGTGGTGATCCTCGCAGAAGTCCAGGAACTTTCTGCCGGTGAACTGGGTACCGTTGTCGGTGATGATGGAGTTCGGGACCCCAAAGCGATGGATGATGTTGGTGAAGAACGCCACCGCCTGTTCGGACCTAATGCTGTTTAGGGGTCGGACCTCGATCCACTTGGAGAATTTGTCGATGGCGACCAACAGGTGCGTGTAGCCCCCGGGTGCCTTCTGCAAGGGGCCAACGAGGTCCAGACCCCACACAGCAAACGGCCAGGTGATGGGTATGGTCTGCAGAGCCTGAGTGGGCAGGTGGGTCTGCCTCGCGTAGAACTGACACCCTTCGCAGGTGCGGACAATTCTAGTAGTGTCGGCCACCGCCGTCGGCCAGTAGAATCCTTGTCGGAAGGCGTTTCCAACGAGGGTTCGAAGTACTGCGTGATGGCCGCAAGCCCCCGAGTGTATCTTTTGCAAGAGCTCCTGGCCTTCGGCGATGGAAATGCATCGCTGGAGGATGCCTGAGGGGATGCGGTGGTAGAGCTCCCTCCCATCTCCCAGCAAGACGAAAGACTTGGCGCGCCGCGCCAACCGCCGAGCTTCGGCTTGGTCAAGGGGCAGCTCTCCTCGGTGGAGATATTGCAGGTACGGGGTCTGCCAGCTTTGATTAGGCGTGACCTCGCTCTGTTCCCCCTCGACACGCAGTGCCTCACCCTCGGGGGCCGAGGGTACCTTGGGCTGAGCCAAGGGCACCTCGGACCATGCCGAGGGTACCTCGGACTGGGCCGAGGGTACCTCGGACTGGGCCGAGGGTGCCTCGGGCGGAGCCGAAGGTGCCTCGGGCTCGGCCGTGTCCTCGGTCTTGATGGAGGGTTGATGCAGGTCTCGGGAGATACGTCCGGGGGAACTGTTGTTCGTCCCGAGGCTATTTTAGCCAGCTCGTCCACAGTCTCGTTGTAGCGTCGGGCGATGTGGTTGAGCTCGAGCCCGTAGAACTTGTCTTCCAGGCGCCGAACTTCATCGCAGTAGGCTTCCATCTTCGGGTCGCGGCAGTTGGAGTTCTTCATGGCTTGGTCGATGACGAGCTGCGAGTCACTGCGAGCGTCAAGGCGTCGGACCCCTAGCTCGATGGCGATTCACATCCCGTTTACCAGAGCCTCGTACTCAGCCACGTTGTTGGACGCTGGGAAGTGGAGGCGTAGCATGTAGCGCAGGTGCTTCCCGAGGGGCGAGACGAAGAGGAGGCCTGCGCCGGCCCCCGTCTTCATCAGCGACCCATCGAAAAACATGGTCCAGAGCTCCGGTTGGATCGGAGCCGTCGAGAGCTGTGTGTCGGCCCATTCAGCCACGAAGTCCGCCAAGACCTGGGATTTGATGGCCTTTCGAGGGGCGAACGAGATCGTCTCGCCCATGATCTCCACCGCCCACTTCGCAATTCTACCCAAGGCCTCTCGGGACTGGATGATATCTCCCAGGGGGAAGGATGACACCACAGTCACCGGATGAGACTCGAAGTAGTGTCGCAACTTCCGCCGTGTCAGGATCACCGCGTACAACAGCTTCTGGATTTGCGGGTAGCGGATCTTGGTCTCGGACAGTACCTCACTGATGAAGTAGACTGGCCTCTGGACGGGCAATGCATGCCCTTCTTCTCGTCTCTCAACCACGATCGCGGTGCTAACCACCTGGGTGGTTGCGGCGACGTAGATCAAGAGGGCTTCTCCGGCAGCGGGGGGCACCAAGATGGGCGCGTTCGTGAGGAGCGCCTTCAGGTTCCCGAGGGCTTCCTCGGCCTCGGGAGTCCAAGCGAAGCACTCGGCCTTCCTTAAGAGGCGGTACAGAGGCAGACCTCTTTCGCCGAGGCGTGAGATGAAGTGGCTCAGAGCCGCGAGACATCCCATGACCCTCTATACGCCTTTCAAGTCCTTGATTGGCCCCATGCTGGTGATGGTTGCGATCTTCTCCGGGTTGGCTTCGATGCCCCGCTCGGAGATGATGAACCCCAAGAGCATGCCTCGGGGGACCCCGAAGACACACTTTTCGGGATTAAGCTTCACGCCTTTTGCCTTGAGACATCGGAATGTCGCTTCAAGGTCGGAAAGGAGGTCGGAGGCCTTCCTCGTCTTGACTACGATGTCATCGACGCAGGCCTCGACCATTCGGCCGATGTGTTCGCCAAACACATGGTTCATGCATCGCTGGTACGTTGCCCCCGCATTCCTCAAACCAAACGGCATTGTAACATAGCAGTACATGCCGAAGGGTGTGATGAATGAAGTCGCGAGCCGGTCAGACTCTTTCATCCTGATTTGATGATACCCTAAGTAGGCATCGAGGAAAGATAGGGTTTCGCACCCAGTAGTGGAATCCACGATCTGATCGATGCGAGGCAGAGGGTAGGGAACCTTCGGACATGCTTTGTTTAGACCAGTGTAGTCTACACACATCCGCCATTTCCCCCCTTTCTTTCTCACAAGCACAGGGTTGGCAAGCCATTCGGGATGGAATACCTCTTTGATGAACCCTGCCGCCAGTAGCTTGTGGATCTCCTCGCCTATGGCTCTGCGCTTTTCTTCGTCGAATCGGCGCAGAGGTTGCTTCACGGGTCGGGCCCCAGCTCGGATATCCAGAGAGTGCTCGGCGACTTCCCTCGGTATGTCGGGCATGTCCGAGGGACTCCACGCGAAAACGTCGGCATTTGCGCGGAGAAAGCCGACGAGCACTGCTTCCTATTTGGGGTCGAGCTCGGAACCGATCCGAATCTGCTTGGAGGCATCGTTGTAGGGGTCGAGAGGGACGGACTTGACCGTCTCCGCCGGTTCGAAGTTGCTGGCGTGGCGCTTCACGTCGGGCGCCTCCCTAGAGAGGCTCTCCAGGTCAGCGATGAGGGCCTCGGATTCGGCGAGGGCCTCGGCGTACTCCACACACTCCACATTGCATTCGTACGCGTGTTGGTACGTGGGCCCGACGGTGATGACCCCGTTGGGGCCCGACATCTTGAGCTTGAGGTAGGTGTAGTTGGGGACGGCCATGAACTTGGCGTAGCATGGCCTCCCCAGCACTGCGTGGTAGGTTCCTCGAAACCCGACCACTTCGAACGTGAGGGTCTCCTTTCAAAAGTTGGAGGGCGTCCCGAAGCAGACGGGTAGGTCGAGTTGTCCGAGGGGTTGAATGCGCTTCCCGGGGACGATCCCGTGGAAAGGCGCAGCGCCCGTCCGGACCGAGGACAGATCGATCCGTAGGAGCCCGAGGGTCTCGGCGTAGACGATGTTGAGGCCGCTGCCTCCGTCCATGAGGACCTTGGTGAGCCTGACGTTGCCGATGATGGGGTCGACAACGAGTGGGTATCTCCCCGGGCTCGGCACGTAGTCTGGATGGTCGGCCTGGTCGAAGGTGTTGGGCTTGTCGGACCAGTCTAGGTAGACTGGCGCCGCCACCTTTACCGAGCAGACCTCCTGACGCTCTTGCTTGCGGTGCCGAGCCGAGGCTTTCGCCACTTGCCCGCCGTAGATCATGAAGCAGTCGCGGACCTCGGGGAACCCTCCTGCCTTGTGATCTTCCTCCTTTGCATCGTCGAGGGCCTTGCCACCCTCCGCGGGTAGCCCGGCCTTGTGGAAGTGTCGTCGAAGCATGGCACACTCCTCAAGGGTGTGCTTGACGGGCCCCTGATGATAGGGGCACGACTCCTTGAGCATCTTGTCAAAAAGGTTGGCACCTCCGGGAGGTTTCCGAGGGTTCTTGTACTCGGCGGCGGCGACAAGGTCCGCGTCGGCGGCGTCGCGTTTCGCTTGCGACTTCTTCTTGCCTTTCTTCTTGGCGCCGCGCTGAGTTGACGCCTCGGGAGCATCTTCCGGTGGGCGGCCCTGGGGCTGCTTGTCCTTCCGGAAAATGGCCTCAACCGCCTCCTGGCCAGAGGCGAACTTGGTGGCGATGTCCATCAGCTTGCTCGCCCTGGTGGGGGTCTTGCGACCCAGCTTGCTCACCAGGTCGCGGCAGGTGGTGCCGGCGAGGAACGCGCCGATGACATCTGAATCGGTGACGTTGGGCAGCTCTGTGCGCTGCTTCGAGAATCGCCGGATGTAGTCCCGGAGAGACTCTCCCGGCTGCTGGCGGCAGCTTTGGAGATCCCAGGAGTTTCCAGGGCGCACGTATGTGCCTTGGAAATTGCCGGCAAAGGCTTGGACCAGGTCGTCCCAGTTGGAGATCTGCCCCGGGGGCAGGTGCTCCAGCCAAGCTCAAGCGGTGTTGGAGAGGAACAGGGGGAGGTTGCGGATGATGAGGTTATCATCGTCCGTTCCACCCAGTTGGCAGGCCAGCTGATAGTCCGCGAGCCACAGTTTCAGTCTCGTCTCCCCCGAGTACTTTGTGATAGTAGTCGGGGTTCGGAACCGGGTCGGGAACGGTGGCCGTCGTATGGCGCGGCTGAAAACCTGCGGACCGGGTGGTTCGGGCGAAGGACTCCGATCCTCCCCACTGTCGTAGCGTCCCCCACGCCTGGGGTGGTAGCCTCGGCGCGCCCTGTCATCGAGGTGGGCCCGACGGCTGTGATGGTGGCGCTCGTTGCCGAGGCGACCCGGGGCCGCAGGCGCTGTGTTGCGCGTGCGCCCGGAGTGGACCGAGGCTTCCCGCATGAATCGGGAAGTCGCGGTGCGATGTTCCGAGGGGAACCCCTACCTTCGGGAGGCAGAGCTTTTGGCCCGTCGGACCGCGGCGTCCTCCAGGAGATTCTTGAGCTCTCCCTGGATACGTCGCCCCTTGGTGGTTGATGGCTCCGGCATCACGCGGAGGAGTATTGCGGCTGCAGCCAGGTTCTGGCCGACTCCGCTGGAATCCAGCGGCGGCCTCAGCCTGACGTCGTCGGCGATGTGGTGCTGGATGTCCTGGGGGAGATGACGCGCTTCTCCGGCCGGGGGTTGGACCGCCCATTCCTGCCCGATGTCCCGGCGGATCGACACAAGCGTTCCTGCTCCCTCGTCGAGCCTAGCCTGCCTCTTGTGGATTTGCTCGAGCTGTGGGTCAGGACCCCCCGCCGGGACGGGGACCACAGCTAGCTCCCGAAGGATGTCAACGCGAGGCACAGGCCTAGGGGGATCGCCGTTTTCCGGCATACCAAGATGGTTGCCTTCGCCGGGACCCCCTAGATCGACGTGGAAACATTCAATGACTTGGGCCACGGTCCTCGTTGTCGAGGCCGCAGCTGCCATCGGAACAGTCAGAAAGGCAGTAGTCACATGCGGTCATGAAGTCCCGCACGGCACTGGGGTTACCAAGTCCGGAGAAATCCCAACAGAGGTCGGGCTCGCCATCTTCCTCGGACCCCAAGGGCTCATAGGTCGAGTCGGCCGTCAGTCGGTCCCAGGGTGCCCGCACACGATACCCCAGAGGGTTTGGACCCATCTTTATGAGAGTGCTCACCGAAGCGGGGTCGCTTGGTGGGTCGAGGCCGAATCCAAAAGACGCGAGATGGGAATCGGTCGGTACCTTTTGGTCGACGGGCGATGATGAGGTCGCATCTAGGACTGACTGCACCGTTGTCTCAGGTACGAGGATGACGCCCAGCAAGTCCTTCGCGAGCGTGCTGGTGTCGTGCGTTTGCTTGAGATTGGCGTGTTACGGAGAGGCGGCGCTCGTCTTCGTCTCAGACGCGAGATCGATGCCCGACGCGCCCTCCGTTGGGGCGCCGGCGCCGTCGACTCGCTTGACAGCCAACGAGGTGCCGCTTCCCGCTTGGCCTTGGTTGCCCCGCCTCCTCCTCCGTCGACGGGGGAGGGGACGGGACAAGCCCGAATGTCGTCCTTCCACCACGTGGGGAAGGCGTCGTCGATTTCCCCGCCGGCGAGCGGGTTGTCGACCGCCATTGTCGCTGTCGCGCGGTGGGGGAAGGAGTATCATGTCGTAGCTGCCGTCGAGGGACATGAACTCAAGATTCCCGAAATGGAGCACCGTCCCGGGCTGGAAAGGTTGCTGGAGACTGCCCATCTGGAGCTTGACGGGAAGCTGTTCGTCAACACGCAGCAGTCCCCTACCTGGCGCGCCAACTGTCGGTGTTTCGAAACCCGAGGAGTCCCTGGACCGACGAGTGAATCGTTGCCGCGTGCCCCAGCCCAGATGGGTCGACGCGAGGCGGAATGCGAAGGGGGGGGAAAGGATGCAGCCGGAGGGAGGCAGGCGTGAGAGAGTGGATCCCGCGGCCTTCATGTTAGCCCCGCGCCTGAGTCGGGTGTGCTTGCAGTAGGGGGATACAAGCGTCCACGCGGGAGTGGGAGCGAGCGGCCTTGCGCGAGTGTCGTCCCGTCCTTCTCCGCGCGGGCCGACCAACCCTCTGTAAGAGGGCCCTGGTCCTCCCTTTTATAGGCGTAAGGAGAGGATCCATTGTACAATGGGGGGTGTAGCAATGTGCTAACGTGTCTAGCGGTGGGGAGCTAGCGCCCTAAGTACATGCCATCGTGGCAGCCGGAGAGGTCTTGGCGCCCAGTTCGCGTGGTGTCGTGGCCGTCGGAGGAGCGCTGGAGCCTGGCGGGAGGACAGCTGTTGGGGCTGTCGAGTCCTTGCTGACGTCCTCTTGCTTCCGTAAGGGGGCTGAGAGCCACCGTCGTCACAGGGCATGCGGGGCGCCATCATTACTCGCATGGTGGGGCGAGCCAGATGGGACGCTGGTCTGGTTCCCCGTAGCCCGAGTCAGCTCGGGGTAGGGTAATGATGGCGCTTCCTGTTGACGTGGTCGGTCCGTGCCCTAGGCTGGGCGAGGTGGAGGCTCCTCCGAGGTCGAGGCCCCGGGTCGGGCGAGGCGGAGTTCGTCGTCTTCCGGGGTTGAGCCCATGTCCGAGCCCTGGGGTCAGGCGAGGCGGAGTTTGTCGTCTTCCAGGGTTGAGCCCATGTCCGAGCCCTGGGGTCGGGCGAGGCGGAGTTCGTCGTCTTCCGGGGTTGAGCCCATGTCCGAGCCCTGGGTCGGGCGGAGCAGAGTTCACCGTCTTCTGGGGCTGAGCCCGAGTCCGAGCCCTAGGTCGGGCGGAGCGGAGTTCGCCGTCTTCCGGGGCTGAGCCCGAGTCCGAGCCCTGGGTCGGGCGGAGCGGAGTTCACCGTCTTCCGGGGCTGAGCCCGAGTCCGAGCCCTGGGTCGGGCGGAGCGGAGTTCGCCGTCTTCTGGGGCTGAGCCCGAGTCCGAGCCCTGGGGTCGGGCAAGGCGGAGTTTCCTATGACGCTCGAGGCCGGCCTTGGCTGCTGTCAGCCTCACTCTGTCGGGTGGCTCAGCAGTCGGAGCGGCGCAGGCAGCGCTGTCCTCTTGTCAGACCGGTCAGTAGAGCGGCGAAGTGACTGCGGTCACTTCGGCGCTGTCGACTGGTGGGCGTGCGTCAGGATAAAGGTGTCAGGCCACCTTTGCATTAAATGCCCCTGCGATTTGGTCGGTCGGCGTGGCGATATGGCCAAGGTTGCTTCTCGGTGAAGACTGGGCCTCGGGCGAGCTGACAGTGTGCCCGTTGCTGGAGGGGGGTCCTCGGGCGAGACGTAGGTTCTCCGGGGTCGGCTTCCCTTGCCCGAGGCTAGGCTCGGGCGAGGCACGATCGTGTCCCTTGAATGGACCGATCCTTGATTTAATCGCACCCATCAGGCCATTGCAGCTTTGTGCTGATGGGGGTTACCAGCTGAGATTTAGGGGTCTTGAGGGTACCCCTAATTATGGTCCCCGACAACGAGTTTAGGCCTCCATTGTTTGGAAGCTTCTCCTCTGACTTATGTTCAAAGTTATTCTTTGTTGTCGAAGTTATCGACTTCGGCTGGCATCTTTGCCACTTGCACGCACAGGCGAAGCTTCTTTGTATGCTACCTCGACCGAAGATCAGCTTCGTCCGCTAGTAGAAATGTACCTAAAATACACTTGTTTGTGCTGAATGAGGATCTTCGGCATAGTAGGCCCCCAAAAAGCTACTTTTATTTACGTTTATTTGAAAAACTCTTTTCTATTCTGCATTTCAATGTAATAAGTGAGTTGGCACCTTCGATACCAATGACAAACGATTCATTCACCTAAGTAATAGTGTAAAAAAATCTCTGAAGTCGTTCTTAAGGGAATGCAGAGCTTCAATTCAATCACCTAAGTAACGGTGAAAAAAGCTCCAAAGTTGTTCCTAAGGGAATGCAGAACTCTGATTCAATCACCTAAGTAATGGTGAAAAAAGCTCTAAAGTTGTTCCTAAGGGAATGCAGAGTTCCAATTCAATCATCAAAGTAACAGTGAAAAATGCTCCAAAGTCGTTCCTAAGGGAATGCAGATCCCCGATTCAATCACCTAAGTAAAGGTGAAAAAAGCTCTGAAGCCATTCCTAAGGGAATGCAGAACTCCAATTCAATCACCTAAGTAACGGTGAAAAAAGCTCTAAAGTCATTCCTAAGGGAATGCAGAGCTTCGTTTCGACCACCTAATTAATGGTGAATATGCTTTGAGGCCACTCCTGAGGAATTGGAAAGCATAAACTTAGTTTACCCCGAAGCTATCTCAACGAAGAGTATTCCTTTGTAACGTGTGAAAAGAAGGGAAGATGTCTTTTGCCTTTGGCTAAAAAATGCGTGAATAGTAAACTTTCACACACCCGAAAGGAAAGAAAGAAAACCAGTAAATCAAAGCAAAGAAGTACGGTTATATTACAACGAAGCCACTGAAAAGCTTCGAGTATTCAATCACTTTGTACCACAAATATTATAATAAAACAATTGTTGCCTATCCCTACATCATCTCATCATAAATTTGTTCACAAATTTTAAAGATAACATCGTTTGCAGCTTTCTTTGTGGCCCTGGTAGCTATCGCTTCGGCCTCAATAGCAGCATCTTCGGCCTCAGCTTCAGTATATTTCACTTCAATTATTGCCTGTGAAGTAGAAACTTCCCAACAAAAGTTAGAGCATAATTGTCGACATGGAGAGAGCTAGTAGAATGCAAAAAAGGAAAAGTACCTTTGGCTTTCTTGGACTGTAGATTCTTTCTAATGCTTGAAGCTTTTTCAGCTGCCTTTCAAGCCTACAAGATTGTTGAATATTAGAACACATGTGTACTTTGAGCTGGTAAGAAGAATGTGGTCAAATATGAACCTTCTCTCTATTTTTCAACAATTCTTCAATATTGATTTCCTTTTCACCACCTTTGTTCCATACATCGGATAAGAACTTTTTTGACCACTTTGAAGCTTCCACAGTCGATCTTCGGACACTGTTGGCAAAAACTCTAAAGTTAGTGTAAGCAAAATGGACCTTGAACCATTTGACTAATTGATTTTGGTGTTTGATGATCAACAAAACATGTGGACTAATGTGTTTGCTAGTGTTTGTAGTTCACATGATGCGAAGAGGATTGGATTGAAGCTCTGAGGATGCAACACCTCAAAAGAAGACCTAAAAGATGGTTAGAAGATCAATAAATATCCAGCACAAGTACAAGACTCAAGACCAAAAGAAGCCCAAGAAAATAGTGAAGAACTCTAAGAAGTGGGCAGTCAGCCAGCGCTCTAGTGGAGAATCTGACATGTCCAGTGTGCATCGGACAGTCTGCGCAGAGAGCTCCGCAAAATGGACTCTCAAGTGCTGTTGCACCGGACTGCCTGGTGTGCACCGGATAGTCTAGCCAACGGTCGGCAGCAGGTTTTGCCAACGTTCGACAACATCATCTCTCAATGGCTAGAGCACCGGACATGTTCTGTGTGCATCGGACTATCCGGTGCGCTCGACGACAGAAATAACAGCTTTCTGTCCAACGTCTATATTTGAAGGGAGGCTATTTATACCCCTCCAACCGACCATTTGAGGGTGAGGGAGCCCAAGTAACATACCAACACATGTTATAGACATTTCCATGTGCTCAAACACCGAAGTGCTTAATAGAATCACTCGGTGATTAGCGTAGGTGCTTTGCGAAGTGATTAGGTTAGTTAGAGCGCTTATGCGCTTGCTTTAGGTTGTTCCTAGTTAGTTGAGTGAGTTTAGAAAACCCCACAAAACCCCTCGACTCTTGTGCGAGCTGTTGTAATACTGTATTGAGTGGGGCACGTGTCTTGCGAGATCATGACAACCGAGTTTGTGGCACGATCGCCACTGTGTACCAGAGGGAACAAGACACGTGGTGTTTTGGCCGGAAGCTCGATAATGGAGATGACGAGGAGCATCCTAGAGGAGCCGGAAGCGGAGCACCACTTGCGCGTGGAGAAAACCCGTGGCCCTCTATGGAGTTACTCGACCATGGTCCTTGACCCTCACGTGGGATACCCTTTGCATAGGGGCACCAACGAGGATTAGTCGGGACCTTGCGTGTTCTAGATACCTCAATAAAAATACCGGCGTCATCCACGAGAGTTTACTTTCTCTACTAGCTCTTTAATCTTCCGCATTTACTCTCTCTACTTAAGTTACAATCTTTAGTGTAGATTATACAAGGTTGGAACTTAGGTTGCATAACTCCTTTTGCTGTAGAGATAGCTACACATAGACAAAACCTAGTTTGCACATTCTAGATTGCTTATTTGCATATGTTTTTTTCTAGGGATTACTTTGTGGCCTAGTTTAGAAAGAAGTTTTTAGAAGTCCTAAATAACCACCCCTCTTAGGCATCATTGTTTCCTACAGTCGGGATCAGTGTAAGTTTTCACATGATTACACCCAGCCTTTAATAGAACCAAAACAGTGCTTTAGGAACCTATCCATGCGCAATAGTCCTCTTGAGCTGAGAGAACGCTTTTGTAAGCATGAGTTTCACTAAGTATCCACCGTATCATCCCCTCTAAGTCGCCATCCGCAAAATTTTCTACTGAGATTTGGCTCCGGTAGAGGAGAAGGTCTTCGTCAACTTGTTGTAGCACCTGTTGCCTAGAGTATAGCAGCTGGTCATCAGAATCTGATAGTTTTTATTAAGTTGCCTCATGTGATTTACTTCATCATTGAGGTCACCTATTTTCACTTGAGCAGCGCTAAGGCCAACAACTGCTTCGGCAGATGCTTGCTTTATCTTGTTAATTTTAGCTTTGTATTCCTCCTTCGCTCGCTTCAGTTTAGCTTCGAGCGACGCAATATGTTTGTCCTCCTCAACATTTAAAGTTTCGAGCTCTGATACTTTCCTCCCCATTGTTTCTTCAAGTTTGTACTTTTCTTCAGATACAACCTGAATTTTGGCTAGCTTTCAATAAAATCTTTCTCCAAAACTTTAAAGGATTCTCTTTCTCTTTAAATCATACCGCAACTCAGATACTTCAGAGCTAAGTTTAACTATTTCCCTTCGAGCAACTTTGCCCTCAACATTTCTTTTGTTCCTTAGAGCCTTGCTAAAGAATAGTGTGAGAAGTCAAAAAATTAACAAAGTTTTGTAACAATTTAAACTTAAGTGTAGATCAGAGTCAATAGAGATTACCTTTAGATGGGTGTAAGCAAGGTAGTCCGAGAAATCTTCAGAGCACATGATTGAAAGCATGGCCTCTAGCTTTGGAAAACCAATATGTCCACCATATGGCAGCATACTTTCGTCTCCAGATTGTCTAGGCAGCAATATAGATAGTCATTTGGCCCTCCCCCGAAGATTGTGGACCCCGAAGGGTATCCAAGTTGTTCAGCATAGCCAATGGCTTCAGCTAGCTGCTTTGCACCCATAACCTTCCTAGCCACATGGTGAACTCTATATTTTCGATCGAAGGGCCCTTCGCTATGTGTGTGTCGTCTTCAATAGCTTTCTTACCCTCTTCAATTTTTGCGGGCCCTTTGCCCTTGTCTTATGCTATAGTAGCCTTTGCAGAGCCAGTCTTTTCTTCGACCATTATCGTAGATAAAGGAGTTGTCATTGTGGGCATTAATTCAGCCTTCAGGCTCATTGGCCTCCCTTCAACTACAGCAAGCAGTACAACATCCTTCACCGCTAGAGCAGTTATTGCAGTGTCTTCTTCCTTATCATCTTCATCTTTGTCAAAATCAGAAAAAACGAGCTCATCACCAGAGTTATGCGCTCCTCATCTTCTTTTTCTTCACTTTTTGATAAACGGACTAGGGTGGCAACACCTTGAACTTTTAGAATACCAATTTCTTTGACCTTTGCTTTCCAAGTCACTGAAGCTGCAATGATCAAAGAAGTCTCCTCCATGGCGGGCAACATCATAACTTGGGCGCATCCTGCAGAAATTTGAAAAACAACTAAGTCAAGCAATGATTAACCTAAGCAAGCAAGACTCCAAAAATTATCTCACCGACGAAATTTCTTTAGAAGTCTGAGAAGGTGTAGCCCCAGACCGTATCTTCGGAACCTTACTCCACTTTGTCACCACCTTTCTCTTCTTCCTCTTCTTTGAATCATGAACCATGTCAAGGTAGTCAGGATACGAGAAACCAATAGCATGAAAAACACGGTTTAGTCGACGTATTTTTTGTGCTGCAAAAATCCCATGCAGAGCTTCGGCCTCCAGTTTGCTAAAATTCCCAAGAATCTCATTGCTTTTTGCATCAATAGAATCTAACCATTTATCACAATGTTCCTCAAACTTTTCTTCAAACCTATACGTATAGCGGAGTCTAACTAGCCCAGGCTTCGCATCTGAAGTATCTTTTTAGAAATTTTTGACATCTCCCACTCATCCCTCAGTGGCCATATTTTAAATGCTAAAAACTCTTGAACAAGATCCCTTGTCGCAACATATGTGCAAACAACATTGACAGCAACCATAACGGCTTGGGCTTCAAAGTTGATATAACAAGTTGGTTTTTTTATAGCCGAAGCATGTGTGAATATGAGTCTGAATGATTCCCTTTATATTAGGTCCCTCTTTCAAATCATTCTTCATATAAAACCACTCCTTCGCCCACTCATTTGGCCACTTGCATCGGTATGCAAGAGCCAGAAACATAGCACCCCTCCAGTTTGCAAAATTATAATAACCAAACTTGTTGTGAAGGACTCTAGTTGCCTTCGTCTGAAAATGTAATTCATGTATCTAACAAAAGGCCTCGCAAAGGGCTTCGGCATCGAGCTCAACACCTTGGCTTCACACAACCCAGATGAAAATTCCTAAGCGCACTATGGTGTTTGGTGTAAGTTGACGAAGGTATATGTTAAATCTCTTTAGAACATCAACTATTGTCGTATGCATTGCAAATCTAAGCCCAGTCTTAGGAAGCTTCGGAAGACAACAACTTCATCTTGTTTTGGCTTCAGCACTAAATCATCGCCTCCTAGTCGAACCCAATCGATGTTGTCAATATAACCAAATCGATTAAATACCTCAATATGCCCCTCTTTGGTCTTTGATTTGTGTAACACCCTAAATTTGGGGGTATAAAATTTATTTCTAAATATCAACCAAATTCAGGTGTTACTCTTCTCTCTCTCTAGTTTCTCTCTCTCTCGTTTTCTTTTGGTTAGGGTTAGCTTAATTAGTGAGGGAGTATTTATTTTATTTTTGACAAAACATATGAGTCATGAAATGTTGCATCATTTTGAGTTCCAAATATTCTTTGAATTGTTGCACATGTTTGATTTGGTTTGAATTTGAATTGAAAACCCTAGAGAAAATAAATAGAAAAGGCATTAGAAATTCCGTAGAAATAGAAAAAACCCGTTTCAGCCCAGTCGGCCCAGCAGGCCCAGCCTCGTGCGTGCGCGCACCTGCCCGCGCTGACAGGCGGTCCGCTTCTGTCAGTTTGTCTCGCCCGTGCGTTCTCTCCCTCTCTCCCTCCCGCTGCCCAGTGGCCCAGGCTTCTCGGTGTCGTTCCTCTCGCACGCACGCCCGCTTCTCTCTCTATCCCGCCGACCCCACTTGTTAGCTCGTCCCCAACCTCCCACCCACGTTCCCCTGCCGTGGACGCGCCCACGACCGCGTGATCTCTAGCCACCTCCACACGTCCTTGCTCCTTTTGAGCCCCGCGCCCCACTCGCCCACTTTCCCCCCTCACTTGCGCCCTCAGCCGAACCCTCTCGCCCCCTCTCTTGCTCTGCGCACACGACCAGGTAGCTCCGCTGCCACTCACCAAAGACCACCGTCCATTCTGCGACCGCCGTCGAGCCCGAGCCCCGTTCGTTGCCTCGGTGAGTTCTGCCTCGCCGTCAGCTACTCGGGACGCCCTTTGGTTTGCCCTTCCCCTCTCTGATTTGCCCAGTCCGTGCCACCGGAGCGTTTCTTGCGCAGCCGGAGCCTACCGCCGTCAACCCATGGCTCCACCGCACCCCGCCATTCCCCAAGCGTCCCGAAGTTCGCACTCAAGGTGAGCAACCTTCCCATGCCTTTATTTCGCCAAGTATCGCCCCAGTGCCCGCACAATTGCTCATCGGAGTAAGTTGCACCACCGCGGGATCTTTTCACCGTGGTCTGCGTCCTCTGGTGCCCCTGTGCCGGTTTTGCGCCGATGGTCAAGTTCGCCCGATCGCCCTAAGCACGCTCGAGCTATTCCCCAAGCCCCTAGAGCCCCGCCGTGGCCAGTCCCCTTGTCTCTGGCGAGACTTCGCCGCGGGATCGAGCGGTGCCACCGCGCCCCGCGTCCGGCCACCATCCGTTAGATCTCGGGCGTCCATCCGAGATCGGGCGGTTTAGACTCAATCAGAGAGGATCTAATCTCAGCCCTCTGATCTAGATCCGACCGCTCTCCTCTCTCCACCTCACCCGCGCCCCTGCCACTGGGCCTGGCTGGTCAGCTCGCCCTGGTTTGCTGACACCCCGTCCCCGCCTGTTAGTCGCGTCCGCGCGCTCGCGCTCACACGTGCGTCCGCGGGATCTAATCCTATCCATTGATCTCTAATCCGATGGTCGAGATCACCCAGTACCTCTTTGTGTGTATGTTTTGTTTAAGAGACCCTCGTGTTTTAGGAAATAAACCCGTCGTCCCTTGTTTTCACGCGCAGGTCCCTGTGTTGTTTTAAACACCCCCTGTACTTTTAAATAATTACAGAATTAGAACTACTTTCATATTTTAAACTTCAAAACTTGTTTATTTCATATCTTTTTCATATGAACTCCAAATTTAGTCGTTCAAATTGCAAAATGTTCATAAGATTATTCTCTGCCCAAATAAATTATGTTCAACTATAGTCTGTACACTTTAATTTTACACCTAGAATATAGGATTAATGTATATGTTGATTTATTCATTTAATGAAATAAATAAAAGGAAAGCCCTAGAAGTTAAAGTATATTTAATCTTGTGAGATTAATAATATGTATTACATGAATTCATCTCTAGTTTAACTTTTAGGTCTCAATAAAATGAATAGAATTAGGTTATGTAATCATGGACAACACTTAAAGAATAATCAACTCCTAAATGAGATTAGTTCATTCTATAATTTAATCTCTTTCGTTGTTTAATTACTACTTAACCTTTTGAGATGTGTTCCAAACACTTAAAGAGTAACCAACTTCTAATTAAGATTAGTTTATTTTATAATTTGATCTCTTTCTTCTTTAATTAATACTATACTTTTTGAGATGTGATCCAATGTTTGTACAAGTTTGATGTGTTGTTCATTTGTACTTTCCAAATGTATTGAATGTATGATCGCTTTATTCAGACAACGAGTAGCCCGTGGTTCCTGAGTGTGTTGCCGAAGATCTCTCTGAGCAACAACCTGATGAAGGCAAGTGTCCTCAGACCTATCATGTCCGACTTTACTTTATAATTCACTGTCCCGCATTACATTATTGAAACTTAAGGATTAACTAGTCTGTATTTACCTTACCTTGTTTACCTTTTTGGGTTAATCATGGTCAGCTTATGCTATTGCTTTAACTTATTCAATGAACATGATTTGATAATTTATGATACGATGATGTTATCTCGATGAGGATCTTGTGATACTTTAGGGGACTCAGGCTATTTCCTGAGTACCTCTCCATAAGGACCTGTCTGGGGAGTGACAACCTGGGATAATAGTGCAACCATGAGGGTGGAATGGGACACCCTTAGCTGATTAATTAGAGGAACCAGAGGAGTAGTTGGCTTCGCCGTAGGGCCGTCAATGGGGTCCGGGCACAGTACTTGCTCTGCCAAGGCTGGTTGCAGAGGTTCTTGATTTGGTTCTGTTAGTCACCCTTCCTTTGGGGAGATGTACTGTGTTTATCAAACTAGAGAAACCTAACGGGCGACTATGACCCCTGGAAATCTTTGTAAAGGCTACATAGTGAGACCCTGCTAGGTCACCTTGGTAGTGATCAATGGGGAGGCTAGAACCTCGGGCAGAAAGGGAATCACGACTTGTGGGTAAAGTGTGCGACCTCTGCAGATTGTTAGAAACTGGTATTTCAGCCGTGCTCACGGTTAAGAGCGGCCATAGGATCCTCTTTGATTAGAAGAACTTTGGTTACTTTTATGATGATAAATAGCAATGATGGTTATAAATTTGATCTCTAGTATTTCCTCTTGGAGGGAGTGCTTCTAGGTAATAAATGGGTTTATTACTAAAAGTCGGCTCCATTTATAGTAAAAAAAACTTGACCAACTAAAAGCAACTGCTTAACCTTAACTCCACATACAGCTAGTCCACTTTATGCCAAACGGGACATTTGCTGAGTAAGTTGATGTGTACTCACCCTTGCTTTATAAACCACCCCACCCCAGGTTGTCCCCACTATACTCAGTGCTCAGGAGGAGATGTTGGCAACATGGAGAACTTTGAGGAGTTCCAGGACTACGATGAGTTCTAGTTTATTTTAGTGGCAAACCCCCAGTCAGCTGCATGTGTAGGCTTATCTTCTACGTTTCGTTTTTCCGCACTTTGATATTAATATTGATCACTATGGATATGTATTAGACTCTGTGGATGCCTTGGGCACCTAGATGTAATTAAAGTACCTTTCTGCTATTTACTTTGAGCATTGTGTGACGATGTCTAATTATGTAATCGCTGTGTACGTGAGTTCTGTTCCTAGCACATACATGGTTCGCATTCGGTTTGCCTTTCAAAACCGGGTGTGACATAAGTGGTATCAAAGCCCTTGCTGACTATAGGACCGCTAAACCTAGACTAGAATCGTCGCCCTAAGGACTATAGACCCCTACCCTTATCCTGACCTTAGTGTCCTTTCAAAAGTTGGTCATCTTGACCAATTCTATGTTATCTAATTATCTCACAAAATTTTGTCTCACTTTTCTTTCTGTTTACTATCTCGTCTTATAGTTTTACTCTCACTCTTGTGCTTATGATGTCTTTTGTAGATGGCTCATATTAGGTGCACTGCACGTAAGTCAATGATCCCCTTTTTGCCTTCTCGCCTGGTGGAGCGTCCACTGCGTCGCACGGTGCTAGGTCAATCTAGTCACCTGGAGAGACTGCATCGTCGCTTGCATGAGGAGCAGGAGCGTCGATGCCAGGAGCAGGAGCAGGAGCAGCAGGACTCTTCCCCCTTGCCTCAGCAGGAGGTGGAGTCTGGGAGGGCGCCTTCCCCTGCACTTTAGCCAGAGATGCCCCCTACACCACCACAGAGCATCCCGGCTGCTTGAGGAGACCCTAACGGAGACGGAGATGATGACGATGTCGATGGCAGTTCGAGCCACGACACGGAGCTCTTGGAGGAGCCAGAGCTGGAGGGATGGATCGCTAGACCCATCACTCGCGACGCTGCTCGCAGGTGTCACTTCCACGACGCTCTCGACACCTTGCTGCGTCGGGCCTTCGACTGATACACTTGGTCCATCGAGCACCTTTGTGTAGTCTACTAGCATCGTCGCGGGTTATGCCCAGACCAGTGGGAGGCTACTTGCTTGGTGTGCCATCTGGACGATGATCTCCGGGGTGCAGAGGCCTTCTCAGAGCACTATTCTATTACTAAGAGGGATACCGCTGAGGCAGCCATGCAAGATGCAGCACGACTTGCACTTTCTCAGTATTGCTCGTTGTTCAGCGGGGTAGCTGATGACCTTAAACTGAAGTACTACCCTCATCGTTCGACCGACAGTGCTGGAGGTGTTATTGTCTCTCCAGTTGGTGAAGGCAATCTCAGGTTGAATGGCATGGTTAACCTAGCTGTCGTGCCCAACACCGAGCTGGACCACACCCTTGATGAGTTGGGCAAGGCTTGGGTGGAGGTTGCGGAATTGCATGCTGAGTGCGCAACAGGCCACTATCTGGATGGTGGTTCTCCCGCCCCTATCGGGATTTAGCACCCTTACCGCTCACCGCCCTGTGGTCGCTTCGACTGTGGTACCCCAGACTGCAGGACCTGGATAGATTTGGATCCATAGATTGATAGAGTCAGAGTTTGTAACAATGCTTAATTCAGTGTCTTAGTCTAGTTAGTCTTAGTTAGAGTTAGTTTTCTTATCATATGTTGGAATGCTTGTCATGATGAACATGTAATGAAGTTGGATCTTTGTAATGATTGTCATAAAGGTGTGGGTATCCCCTGCAACTTGGTGTAGTTATCAATAAAGTCGGTTATTTAGTTGGGTAATCCCTTTATTTCCACTTTCCTCTTTATCTGGGAGGCTGTCAGTGAAGATGATCATTTGTTCAGTGTTATGAAGATTTTCGTATATCTTTTCTTATGCTGAAAGACTGCAGAGTCAGATATGATGTGTGTGTGCTTTCAGATGTCTCAGAACAGACGTAGAGGTGCAAGGTGTGCTCAGCCAAACAGCAGGCACCCCAAGAAAATGCAGATCAACAGCAGCAGTTGCCAGCGCCACCCCCGATGGCAGTTGAGCAGATGTTCATGATGCAAACCGAGGCAGTCCAAGCAATTGGTCAAACACTAGCAGCAATGTAGCAGGTGCAGCAACAGCCACCCCCACCTCAGCCTCCAGTGCAAGTCCAGATGCCACAGGTGCCCAAAGACAAGCGGGCAGAATTCTTGAGGGTCCATCCCCCTAACTTTGCCCACTCTGCTGATCCCATGGATGCTGAAGATTGGTTGTGTACTATGGAGCATGAGTTGCACATGCCTAGTGCAACAATCGTGAGAAGGTGTTGTATGGTCCCCGACAGCTAAGGAGAGCAGCACAGTCTTGGTGGGAGTCTTACCTCGCCACCCATGCCAACCCTGAAGCCATCACCTAGGAGGAGTTCAGGCATAACTTCCGTCGCTATCATGTGCCCGAGGGACTGATGATAGTGAGGAAGGAGTTTCTCGCCCTAAAGCAAGGTCCCCTGTCTGTCAGTGAGTACAGAGACAAGTTTCTGCAGCTGTCACGATATGCCCCAGAAGATGTCAACACGGATGCCAAGAGGCAGTACACTTCCTGAAAGATTGGTTGATCCCCTCCACTACCAGCTGATGAACCACACTTTCCCTATCTTCCAGCATTTGATCGACAGGGCAATCATGACTGAAAGGAAGAGTAGGGAGATGGAGGACAGGAAACACAAGATTGGTGGACCTCAGGCCAGGAGTAGCTATCGTCCTCGCTACTCAGGCAACTCACCTCAGCAAATCAAGCAAGGTCGTCAGCATCAGCACTAGTACCAGAGGCAGTTTCCTCCTCCTCCTCCTCCTCCGCAGCAGTACTGTCAGAGCACCCAGCCGGGAGGAAATCACCAGCGTCAGAGCAACCAGGCACCCCCTTTTCCTGCCCTAGCACCCAACCAGAATGGCCAAGCAGCTCTAGCGCAAGTAGGAGGTCGTGCGTGCTTCTACTATGGAGAACAAAACCACTAGGCGAAGAACGGTCCAAAGAAAGCAGCTCAACAGTCGCCAACAGTCAATGCACTAGCAAGACAAGGAGTGCCATAACAAGCATCAGGAGGCCATGGTCAGGCCTACAACCGTGGAAAGGTGAACCACCTGGAGGCCGAAGCAATCCAGGATGCTCAGGACGTGGCAGTAGGTATGTTTCTAGTCGAATCCTATCCAGCAAAGTACTATTTGATACTGGTGCCATACATTCTTTTGTTTCTACATCTTGGGTAGAAGCACATAACATCCCCATAGAACCGATGATCCTGCCTTTAAGAGTTAATTCAGTTGGGGAAAGTTCAGTCCGATAAGATTTGTCTGAATCTAAGGATTGAAATAAGGGGACAGACTTCCCCGCAAGCCTAGTAGTAATGGGAACTCAAGGGTTAGATGTCATCCTAGGGATGAATTGGCTACACAGGAACCAAGCCACTGTCAGTTGTGATAAGAGAACAGTTAAGTTGGTGTCCCCATCCAGAAAGAAAGTAGTAACTAAGTTGTACTTGCCTGAACTTGAAGAAGGAGCCTGTCACCATTTATCAGTAGATGACAAAGAGTCCAATCCGATTGAGGCAATTAGGGTTGTGTCAGAATTCCCTGATGTATTCTCTAAAGAGTTACCAGGCATGCCACCTGAAAGAATTTGCCACAGAGCTTATCCTAGGCATCACCCCTATTTCCAAGAGAGCCTATCGAGTGTCCAGACCAGAGTTGGTGGAACTCAAGAAGCCAATTAACGAGTTGTTAGAGAAAGGCTACATCAGACCAAGTACCTCACCTTGGGCAGCCCCAGTGCTATTTGTGGAGAAGAAGGATGGTACGAAGAGGATGTGCATTGATTTCAGAGCTTTGAATGAAGTCACTGTCAAGAACAAGTACCCCCTTCCTCGAATAAAGGACCTATTTGATCAGTTGAGAGGAGCCAGTGTGTTCTCAAAGATAGATCTAAGGTCAAGTTACCATCAGCTCAGAATCCGACCTTCAGATATACCGAAGACAACATTCATCACCAAGTATGGATTATATGATTCATGGTTATGTCATTCGGTTTGACGAATGCGCCAGCTTACTTCATGTACCTGATGAACAGTGTGTTCATGGACTACCTCGACAAGTTCATAGTGGTGTTCATTGATGATATTCTTGTATATTCCCAGAATGAGCAAGAGCATGAGGAACATTTGAGGAAAGTACTTTAGAGCCTACGAGATTGCCAGCTGTACGCCAAGCTTAGCAAGTGTGAGTTCTGGATCAGCGAAGTTCTATTCTTAGGTCATATTATAAACCGAGATGGACTAGCTGTGGATCCAAAGAAGGTAACAGTGATTCTGGACTGGAAATAAGCACCAAAAGATGTCCGAGGAATCAAGAGTTTCATTGGAATGGCCGGTTACTATCGGCGTTTCATTGAAGGTTTCTCCAGGATTGCCAGGCCAATGACAGCCTTGCTAGCAAAGAAGGTTGAGTTCAAGTGGACCCCAGCGTGCCAAGAACCATTTGAGATGTTGAAGCAGAAGTTGACAATAGCACCGTGTTGGTTCTGCTAGATATTCACAAGCCGTTCTCGGTATATTGCGATGCTTCGTACACCGGACTGGGATGTGTGTTAATGCATGAAGGGAAAGTAGTGGCATACTCATCCCGACAGTTGAAAGTTCATGAGAAGAATTACCCCACTCATGATCTAGAGTTAGCAGCAGTGGTTCATGCACTGAAGACCTGGAGACATTATCTTTATGGACAGAAGTGTGATATCTACATGGACCACAAGAGTCTCAAGTATATATTCACTCAGTCAGAGTTAAACATGAGATAGCGAAGATGGCTAGAATTGATCAAAGACTATGACCTGGAGATCCATTATTACCCAGGCAAAGCAAATGTGGTTGCAGATGCTCTAAGCAGAAAGAGTCAAGTCATTATGTTGGCTGCTCACCCGATGTCGTTTGAGCTAGCAAAGGAATTCGACAGGCTATCTCGGATTTCTGAATAACACTCAAGGAGTGACAGTTGAGCTAGAACCCACCCTACAGCAAGACATCAGGAAAGGTTAGAAAGATGACAAGAAGATCAACGAGATCTGGCAGCTAATCATAGATGGGAAAGGTCTAGATTTCCATGAAGATGCAGAAGGAGTGGTATGGTTCAAGGATAGGCTGTGCGTTCCCGACATCAAATCGATCCGGGAACTGATTCTCAAGGAAGCTCATGAGACAGCATATTCTATACACCCTGGTAGCGAGAAAATGTACCAAGACCTGAAGAAGAGATTCTGGTGGTACGGTATGAAAAGAGAGATAGCAGAGTATGTGGCCAGATGCGACTATTGTTAGACAATCAAGGCAGAACATCAGAGGCCCACAGGTTTGTTGCAGCCGTTGTAGATTCCTTAGTGTAAATGGGATGAGATTGGGATGGACTTTATAGTCGGTCTGTCCCGCACTCGGGCTGGTTATGACTCCATCTGGGTAGTAGTGGACTGTTTAACAAAGGCGGTCCATTTCATACCAGTCAAGACCACCTATAACAGTGCGGTGTTGGTAGAATTATACATGTCTCAGATTGTGTGCTTGCCTGGCATTCCAAAGAAGATAGTATCACACAGAGGCACCCAGTTCACTTCTCATTTTTGGCAACAGTTGCATGAAGCTTTAGGCACACACTTGAAATTCAGTTCAGCTTATCACCCGCAGATAGATGGTCAGACTGAGAGAACCAACCAGATTCTTGAGGATATGTTGAGAGCTTGTGCTTTGCAAGACAAGTTAGGTTGGGACAAGAGGCTACCGTATGCAGAATTCTCGTACAACAACAGCTATCAGGCTAGCCTAAAGATGTCACCATTCGTAGCGCTTTATGGGAGGAATTGCAGAACTCCATTGCATTGGGACCAACTCGACGAAAGGCAGGTCTTCGGTCTAGATATTTTGCTTGAAGTTTAAGATAATATTAGAATGGTCCGAGAAAATCTGAAGGCAGCGCAACCCAAACAGTGAAGCTATGCTGACACCAGAAGAAGGGAACTAAGTTTTGAAGTGGGAGACTATGTCTACTTGAAAGTGTCACCCATCAGAGGAACCAAAAGGTTTGGAGTCAAAGGCAAGCTAGCACCTCGATATATCGGGCCATATCAGATTCAAGCAAGACGTGGAGAAGTGGCATATCAACTCAGCTTACCAGAAAATCTGTTCGCTGTGCACAATGTGTTCCACGTGTCTCAATTGAAGAAATGCTTGCGAGTACCAGAAGAGCAGTTGCCAATGGAAGATCTTGAAGTTCAAGAAGATCTGACGTATATTGATAAGCCAACTCAAATTCTGGAGACAGCAAATCGAGTCACTCGGAGAAACACCAACAGGATGTGCAAAGTTAAATGGGGCCATCACTTAGAAGAAGAAGCAACCTGGGAAAGAGAAGACGATCTGAGAGCCAAGTACCCTAAACTCTTTGCTAGCCAGCCCTGAATCTCGAGGGCGAGATTCTTTTAAGGGGGATAGGTCTGTAACACCCTAAATTTTGTGGTATAAAATTTCTTTCTAAATATCAACCAAATTCAAGTGCTACTCTTCTCTCTCTCTAGTTTCTCTCTCTTTTTCTTTTGGTTAGGGTTAGCTTAATTAGTGAGGGAGTATTTATTTTTATTTTTGACAAAACATATGAGTCATGAAATGTTGCATCATGTTGAGTTCCAAATATTCTTTGAATTGTTGCACATGTTTGATTTGGTTTGAATTTGAATTGAAAACCCTAGAGAAAATAAATAGAAAAGACATTAGAAATTCCCTGGAAATAGAAAAAACCCGTTTCAGCCCAGTCGGCCCAGTAGGGCCAGCCTCGCGTGTGCGCGCGCCCACGCCCCCGCCCTCGCTGACAGGCGGTCCCCGCCGATCAATCTGTCTCGGCCGCGCGTTCTCTCCCTCTCTCCCTCCCGCTGCCCAGTGGGCCAGGCTTGTCGGCGTCGTTCCCCTTGCACACGCTCCCGCTTCTCGGTCTTTCCCGCCAACCCCACTTATCAGCTCATCCCCAACCTCCCTCCCACATTCCCCCACCTTGGACGTGCCCACGACCGCGTGATCTCCGCCTACCTCCGCACTTACTCGCCCCTTTTGAGCCCTATGCCACGCTCGCCCACTTTCCCCCGCTTACTTGCGCTCTCAGCTGAACCCTCTTGCCCCCTCTTTCGCTCTGCGCATGCGACTAGGTAGCTCCGCCGCCGCTCACCGAAGTCCGACGTCCGTTCTGCGACCGTCGTCGAGCCCGCGCCCCGTCCGTTGCCTCGGTGAGTTCCGCCTCACCGTCACCTACTCGGGACACCCTTTGGTTTTCCCTTCCCCTCTCTGATTTTGCTCGGTCCACGCTCACCGGAGCGTTTCTTGCGCAGCCAGAGCCCGCCGCTGTCAACCCGTGGCTCCACCGCACCCCCGCCGTTCCCCAAGCGTCCCGGAGTTCGCACTTGAGGTGAGCAACCTTCCCATGCCTTAATTTCGCCAAGTATTGCCCCAATGCCCGCACAATTGCTCATCGGAGTAAGTTGCGCCGTCGCGGGATCTCTTTCACCACGGTCTATCTCCTCTGGTGCCCCTGTGCCGGTTTTGCGCCCATGGTCGAGTTCGCCAGATCGCCCTAAGCGCGCTCGAGCTATTCCTCAAGCCCCTAGAGCCCCACCGTGGCCAGTCCCCTCGTATCCGGCGAGACTTCGCCGCGGGATCGAGCGGCGCCACCGCGCCCACGTCCGGTCACCAGCCGTTAGATCTCGGGCGTCCGTCCGAGATCGGGCGGTTTAGACTCAATTAGAGCAGATCTAATCTCAGCCCTCCGATCTAGATTCGACCGCTCTCCTCTCTCCCCCTCACCCACGCCCCTGCCGCTAGGCTCGGCTGGTCAGCCCACCCTGGTTCGCTGACACCCTGTCCCCGCCTGTCAGTCGCGTCCACGCGCGCGTCCGTGGGATCTAACCTTGTCCGTTGATCTCTGATCTGATGGTCGAGATCACCCCGTACCCCTTCGCGTGTATGTTTTGTTTAAGAGACCCTTGGGTTTTAGGAAATAAACCCGTTGTCCCTGGTTTTCGCGCGCAGGTCCTTGTGTTCTTTTAAACAGCCCCTTGTACTTTAAAAAATTACAGAATTAGACCTAATTTCATATTTTAAACTTCAAAACTTGTTTATTTCATATCTTTTTCATATAAACTCCAAATTTAGTGGTTCAAATTGCAAAATGTTCATAAGATTATTCTCTGCCCAAACAAATTATGTTCAACTATAGCCGGTACACTTTAATTTTACACCTAGAATATATGATTAATGTATAAGTTGATTTATTCATTTAATGAAATAAATAAAAGGAAAGCCTTAGAAGTTAAAGTATATTTAATCTTGTGAGATTAATAATATGTATTACATGAATTCATCTCTGGTTTAACTTTTAGGTCTCAATAAAATGAATAGAATTAGGTTATGTAATCATGGACAACACTTAAAGAATAATCAACTCCTAAATGAGATTACTTCATTCTATAATTTAATCTCTTTCTTTGTTTAATTACTACTTAACCTTTTGAGATGTGTTCCAAACACTTAAAGAGTAACCAAGTTCTAATTAAGATTAGTTCATTTTATAATTTGATCTCTTTCTTCTTTAATTAATACTATACTTTTTGAGATGTGTTCCAATGTTTGTACATGTTTGATGTGCTGTTCATTTGTACTTTCCAAATGTATCGAATGTATGATCGCTTTATTTAGACAACGAGCAGCCCGTGGTTCCTGAGTGTGTTGCCAAAGATCTCTCTGAGCAACAACCTGGTGAAGGCAAGTGTCCTCAGGCCTATCATGTCCTACTTTACTTTATAATTCACTGTCCCGCATTACATTATTGAAACTTAAGGATTGACTAGTCTGTATTTTCCTTACCCTTGTTTACCTTTTTGGGTTAATCATGGTCACCTTATGCTATTGCTTTAACTTAATCAATGAACATGATGTGATAATTTATGAAACGATGATGTTATCCCGATGATTTTCTTGTGATACTTTAGGGGACTCAGACTGTTTCCTGAGTACCTCTCCGTAAGGACCTGTTTAGGGAGTGACAACCCGTGATAACAGTGCAACCATGAGGGTGGAATGGGACGCCCTTAGCTGATTAATTAGAGGAACCAGAAGAGTAGTTGGCTTCTTCGTAGGGTCGTCAATGGGGTCTGGGCACAGTACTTGCTCTGTCGAGGCTGGTTGTAGAGGTTCTTGATTTGGTTTTGTTAGTCACCCTTCCTTTGGGGAGATGTACTGTGTTTATCAAATTGGAGAAACCTAACGGACGACTATGACCTCTAGGAAATCTTTGTAAAGGCTACGTAGTGAGACCCTGCTAGGTCACTTTGGTAGTGATCAATGGGGAGGCTAGAACCCCGGGCAGAAAGGGAATCACGACTTGTGGGTAAAGTGTGCGACCTCTGCAGAGTGTTAGACACTGGTATATCAGCCGTGCTCATGGTTAAGATCGGCCTTGGGATCCTCTTTGATTAGAAGAACTTTGGTTACTTTTATGATGATAAATAGCAATGATGATTATAAATTTATCTCTGGTATTTACTCTTGGAGGGAGTGCTTCTGGGTAATAACTGAGTTTGTTACTAAAAGTTGGCTCTATTTATAGTAAAAAAAACTTGACCAACTAAAAGCAACAGCTTAACCTTAACTCCACACACAGCTAGTCCACTTTATGCCAAATAGGACATTTGCTGAGTACGTTGATGTGTACTCACCCTTGCTTTACAAACCACACCACCCCAGGTTGTCCCCACTGTACTCAGTTCTCAGGAGGAGATGTTGGCAACATGGAGGACTTTGAGGAGTTCTAGGACTACGATGAGTTCTAGTTTATTTTAGTGGCAAACCCCTAGTCAGCTGCCTGTGTAGGCTTATCTTCTACGTTTTGTTTTTCTGCACTTTGATATTAATGTTGAACACTTTGGATATGTATTAGACTCATGGATGCCTTGGACACCTTGATGTAATTAAAGTACCTTTCCGCTATTTATTTTGAGCATTGTGTGATGATGTCCAATTATGTAATTGCTGTGTACGTGAGTTTTGATCCTAGCACGTACATGGTTCGCATTCGGTTTGCCTTCCAAAACAGGGTGTGACAATTCACCGAAGTGCATATAACACGACTTTATTGGATGGATGATGGTGTTGTCTTCCTCAATGTTAATGCCATCGTTGTCCTTAGAAGAATCCAAGGCAACAACTTCGGTCTGACAGGCGATGGCCTTTGTTGCCTCAGTCAAATCATCAAGCCTTGCCTCTTGCACATCGAACGAAGGTGCCAAGAGCACATCTAGGATAGATTGCTCTTCGGCTATCTCTAATGAAAAAGTGTGTGCTTCGAAACTGGCTAAGGCTTGTTCGGAGGCAGTGAAAGCGTTCGAAGCAAGCTTCAAAGGTAGAACATGCTATAGCATCAAATGGGTACAAGCAGCAAATGTTGAGTCACCGCTGCCAGACATCGCTCCTTTTATACGGGTAACTTTCGAAATTGAACCATTACACTCACTGAACACCGAGCCCCCACCAGAAAGAACAGTCTCAAGCTAACGATTCATAACGAGCTTTGGGAAGGTGTTTTTTGGACCTTCGGCGCAAGGCCTGCCAATCGTATTATTTGCGATCTAAGCTTGTTATGAATGAACGAACTCATCCCACAAGGGGCTACTATTGAGGGCCTATCTTTGCCAAAGGTCCTTAATTAACCCTTGCTTTGGAATAAACAAGTGTGTTTTCAGGTGTACGAAGGACGAACGAAGCTGATCCTCGGATATAGAAGCTTCGACTATAGAGGTAGACAACACCGAAGGCCACTGACCTTCGGTATGAGGCGAGCTTCAGGCTCGAAGGGATGGAAAAGAAGAAGATGAAGTCTTGAACAACAAGAAAGAAAGAGAAAAGACAATGTTGCCTTAAGGACATTTGTAAATAATGTATGTAGGACCCTGAGGGTATGAATGTAATTCTGTATGAGGATGTTCGTCTCCCCTATAAATAGATTAATGGTGCCATGTATAAGATCACCTATCGAGGGCCTTAGCTTCGTGTTGCTTAGCCTTCGAAGAACCTTCGATCTTCTTCTCATAGAGAATTCGAAGGTATGTTTGTAATTTCATTAAACATAGGGAAAAAAAAATAAAGATGCTAAGGCACATGAGATGAGTTTCATACTTCATTATATATTGTCATTTTATCCAATGCTGTTTTGTTCACATCTCTCTTTAGGAACCTTTGCCCTTCAAGTTAACACTTCGAAGAAGTGATATCTTTAGGACGAAGGTTTATATTCTTAACTTGTGTTGCCTTGATTTTTAATGCCTTCAAAGGATTGAAATCAAGTACCCAACAATAAATCAAGTAGAAAACCTCCATATTTTGATGGTACTAGTTATGATTATTGGAAAAACATAATATGATTACATTTTAAAGCAATGAATAGAAACATATGGGTTGTTGTAAATAATTCTTTTATAGCGCTCAACATGAAAGATCTAACACCAAGAGAAGAAGAAAGTTTGCAACTCAACGATCAAGCTGTCAAATGGACCCATATATGAAGCACTTGATCTAAAAGTTTTTGAATCAATCAATGATCTAAAGTTTGCTCATGAGGTGTGGAAGAGACTTGAAGATTCACATGAAGGCACACTGATCGTGAAGGAAGTATATATATATATACTCTTTCTAGGTCCAAAATATAAGTTGTTTGGACAAGACGTAAATCAAACTCGTAAAACTTTGACTACAAATGGTTGTTTTGTTATTTAGTTTTGAAACTTAGTAGTCATATGCACTGATTTGTGTTGGATCTTTTATGGGCTTGGCCCATTTATTGAATAAACCCTATGGTGTATAATGGTGGGGAATACCAATAGTACCATATTGGAAGTCCAAGGGTCCTTTGGCTTGACTTATATGGTGGGAATTATTCCACTTAACTTGACAAGTCAAGAAATGGATAGGGCGTGCCACACGCGCGCGCCGCCGCCGCCGCCGGCCGGGCGTGGCAGGCAGGCGGCGAGCAGGTGGGCGTGGTTGTGTTAATTTTTAGCATTCATTAACCGCGGGAGTTTCATCTCCGGGTTAAACCTTTCAGTTGCCCGTCTCTTCGTCAGCTGCATGCGAGACCTTTGCCCGTCCGTCTCTTGGCGTGCCGCATGCGACCCTCCTCCTTCAGCTTCCCTCTGCGAGAGGTTAAATAGAGGTGAACCCCTGGCACTTGGGACACACGAGAGCAGAATATTTTCAGAGTCACAGTCCAGCCGCAAGTGTGGGTGTTTCCATCTCGTTGCTCTGCGCGCACAGAGAAGCGAGAGGGCAGGTGCCTCCGGAGCCCTTGCCGTTCGAGACCTTGCATGGGGGATCGATAATTAGGTTTTTGGGGAGCGTCTACGCGACTGCCCAACGTCCGTCGTTGTCTTCATCGCTGGTTCCTGGCGTCTTCATCTCGTACGACATAACAAGTAAAGTTGGACAAGGATCTAGATCCTCGGAGCGCAAGAGAGGGTCTGATCAATTCATCTCCTTACTGTTTTATGTTCTGCAGATTATATATGTTTCATATGTTCATACCTGCTGTTTCATATATAGCCATAAATTTATCCAATCTGTTTTGTCGTATTATATCATGACATGTCTGATGTCTGTTCATACTAGTAATATGATAAATCTGTTTGTCTTAATTTTACAGTCATGCTGTTTATGTTGCTGTCTGTTTATTCTCAATTGTTCTGACTGTTTATATGCTTATTATATTTATATGATTCATATGCTTTATGTTCTCATGATCCATATTGCTATGGATATATTTGAGATTGCTATTTCTATGATTAAATATATTTTATATGTAATCATCATAATGTTAATTTATGGAATTAAAATGATATGGAAAATGCCTATGTTTCTAACAATTTGTCCTAAAAAGTATAGAACTATAATTGTATTAAGAGTTCATTGGTATTTAAAAAACACATTGGTCAAAAGCTATATTTCGGAGGCTGTGTCGTCGTGTTATACGACTTATAATTTGAACATAGAGTACTCCCTTAGACAAATCCCCTAGACAAATCATGCACACCAGTCTTTTTACTAATGCTCATGAGAGATAATTCAGTCAAGGCCAGAGGCTCATGCATGAGTGTAGGCGCGGCACACTGGAGGGCCGAGGGCACTTGGCAGGTCAGCCACAGCGGATCGATGATGATGATGATGATAACTCAAGAGCCGTTTATTGGAAGGCAAAAAAAAAAAAAATATCGATCGTATCTATCGGTCAGAAGGAAGGGAGGGGGAGAAAAGGGCGGGGTCCGAAAAGATGGATGGCTGAAAGATGCATGCCTTTAACAGGTTCACAGAATCTCAAACGAGAAAGGACACGGGAGACTTTAAAACTGAAAAGGAGGGTGGGCCCCGCGCCCACCCAACTGCGTTTGATTCCATGTGCATCCATTTGCTTTTCCTCCCCCGGACCTAACATTTGCTGCTTGCTTGCTTGGTTGGTTGGTTTGGCCAATGACTCATGTGGTGTGCTTCTCCATTCATCCATCTCCGGCCTCTTGTTTAGCTGCTCATCGTGAGTATCTCCTGCCACTGTCTCCCTCCCTCCCACATGCGTGCATGCTTTTTCCGCTTGCCATTAGTACAGTAGCTGCGAAACAAGGCCGGTGGAATCAAATGTCAAAGGCGCTCAGAAACGTTGTGAAAATGGACTACTTTCACACCTCAGTGATTAATTTTTCAATTCAACCAGCACTACTTGGTACTAATTAACATGGCATGTCTCAAGCACCGTTGAACTGAAAAGGTACAGATTTCTGCTGACCTGAATATAAAAACGACGAAACAGCCGTGATTAGTGAATGAATTTTTTTAGAGAAATAACCAGAACATGCCGCGTCGTGGTGGGAGAACCAGCAAATCAAAAGCCCATACCGTACCGTGTTGAAGAAACAAGAAATAGAGAGAGAGAGAGAGAAAGACAGGGTCACCTTTCTGTCAGATCCTGACTAGGACGTGCAATTATCAACTCGATGAAAGTTGCGCAAGAAGATACGGAACTCTGACGAGACGGTCATCTTTTGCAAGAAGGTTGAGTGTGTGTGTAATGAGGAGAGAACAATAATGACCAAGCTAGGTTTGCTTGTGGCCGGCCGTGGATTATTCCATCTCCATATGCGCGCGGGCACACGGAACCAGCCAGCCAAGCCGGCTCTAATTTGTCAAACAAGAAGCTGTCGCCCCACTACGAACTCATCCAACGCGTCCAGTTCCTCCCACACCACACCTTTTGCCTCTCACTTCTCATCATTTGGATGCGAGTTGTTAGCACGTGTCATGAGTTCGCATATGAAATACTAACTCCTTTCATATATGACACCGTTGACTATTTTTCCCGAAAACTTTGACCATTCATCTTATTCAAAATATTTATTTAAAAATATAAAATTTTAAGGCAAACACTAACTACCATAAATGATAAAACAAATAAATAAATAATAATTTATTATTTTTTGAATAAAACGAGTGGTTAATTTTTTTAAAAAGTTAATGGTGATATTTATGAACGGTGGAGTACCTAATCGGTATTGGAATTAGACCTTGTATCCATTGTTGCTAAACATGAGTTGGTCTATATCGTGTGAGTATGACTTATAAGTATCGATCAATTAAAAAAGGATGGAAGAAACTCTCCCCTATCGTACATAGGGGAGGTAGACAAAAAAAAAAACAGATGAGATTTTACCTTTTCAAATTAGGTTTTCTTTTTTGAATTAGCTATAATTTATTTTATGATGACCATAACACTTGTAACCTAAAGTATTGTTGGCAATAATATGATACTTTTTTTTATTAAAGCGACATCAAACTGTAGTATAGCTTTAATAGTTTTTCTTCTGTAAAGCAAAAAAAACGTGTACTCATAAGTATAACATAACTTTATTTTTTATATTACCTACATGATGGTATAAACATCTCCAACAATATCTTAAATCAGCGCTCTATCTTCAAATATAAGGCTGTCTCCAGGAGCGTCTTCTAAATTATATCCTCTGAAGGAATATTCTATGTCCTTTACAGCACACTCTAAAAGATTATGTCCTCTATATATTCTCAGTCTCCAGCAGCGTCCCCTAAATTCGGTCCCCTAAAGCTACAACGTTAACAGATTCCCTTTTTCCATTTCTTTTTCTATTTTCTTCCCAATTCACGCTATACAAATGATGCGCAAAAAAGTGTATTTATTAATTTTCGAATTAATAATTTCGAATTGTCAAAATTAATTAACATTGGCTGTTATTTTTTGTGCAATTGTTGTCGATAGAACGTCGCATAGTATTTTATCGGTATGAAAATATGTTTTCAAATTCACATGCTTCCACCGTAAGCCACAACACTTCTTCGACAAGCCATCGACTAGCTTTGTCTGCACGACAAGAGGATGGCTTGTCTCTGAAGCCTACTTCTTTTATAAATAGCGAGTGATGCTTGCATACTTCACTCAAACTTGGCTTTCAAATCTCCAGAACAATGAACCCCTACTTAGAATCGAATTTTCTTGTTAGGTTGATGGAAGAAATGGAACAGGAAGAAGAAGAGTTGCAGTTGGCGAGGCACATGCTTATTAGGAGGCGCCGTGCACGCAACGAGCGTCGTCATGGTGGTTCCATTCCTGGGCGTGTTTGGATTCATCGTGATCACATGAGCGGCGATGCAACAATCCGAGTGGACTACTTTGGAGCGCAACCCGTGTACACGGATGCTCAATTCCGTAGGAGGTATTTCATATATTTCATGCCCACATTCATTTTGACATGTACTTAACTTCATCGCCCCTTTCTGTGAGACACATTTCTTTTATGACACATTTATTTTATGGTAGGTTCCGTATGCGTCGCCATGTGTTTGAGCGCCTGGTTGATGTTGTGCAACAAGTGGATCCATACTTTATTCAGCGCCCAAACTATGCGGCTGAGATTGGTCTTTCTGCTCTGCAGAAAGTTGTTGCTGTTGTTCGAATCCTTGCTTATGGTATTCCTACTGATGCCGTCGATGAATACGTACGCATTGGTGAATCCATGGCTCATGAGGCATTGAAACACTTTTGCACGGCCATCCAAACCACGTTTGGTCCGTACTATCTCCGTGCACCCAATGCGGAAGATATCGCACGCCTCCTCCAAATTGGCGAGTCACGAGGGTTTCCTGGTATGCTTGGTAGTGTTGATTGCATGCATTGGAAGTGGCATAACTGCCCAAGTTCATGGAAGGGCATGTTTACAGGGCGGGGTAAACATCCTACCATGATCTTAGAAGCAGTTGCGTCGTATGACCTTTGGATATGACATGCATATTTTGGACTGCCAGGTAGCTGCAACGACATAAACGTTCTGCACCGTTCAAACCTTGTCGAAAGGCATCTCAGCGGTGACACACCTCCTGTTTCATTCACTGTGAATGGTCACACTTACAATATGGGATATTACCTAGTAGACGGGATTTACCCTGACTGGCCCACATTTGTAAAGACAATCCGTAATCCCTATGACGTTAGAACGCAACACTTTGCCAGAATTCAAGAGTCTACTCGAAAAGATATTGAACGAGCTTTTGGTGTACTCCAGAAGCGATGGGGTGTGGTCCGTGGCCCTGCTTACGGTTGTAGTTCGGAACACATTGGGGACATCATGAAAACTTGCATAATATTGCACAACATGATAGTAGCAGACGAAGGTCCATTGGCGTTGAACACAACTTTTGAAAACATCGAAGTGGTGGCTGACACTAGTCAAGGTTCAATGGAAGAGCGCAACGAGTTCGTCAATCAAAGGTACAACCAACTCAAAGACCGCAACAAATATACTCAGCTTCAGGTTGATCTTATCCACCATCACTAGGCGCGTCTTGGATCCGGAGTTGCATAGGAAGCAAACAACGCAGTTGTGTCATGTCTGTTATGTGTCATGTTTGTTAGTTTCTATTCTGTTAGTGTCTTTTGTCTTAGTGTCTGTCTTAGTGTCTGATGTAACTGCTCCTTCAATTCAATAAGATGAAGTAGTATTGTCATGCATGCAGATGTGTGTGAAAATGTTAAAATAAAAATACATCATTCTCACATTAAGTAGTCTTCAAATAAATAGTTCAAACAAATAACATCACACAAAGCATTCAGATGACAACAACCAAGGAGAAAAAATTTTTGGTACAAACCAGAAACCGGTCTTATAACAACATCCTCACACAAAGTAGTCCGAGTACGCCTCATTCAGAAACGATAAAAACTAAATTGTAAAACTGATCCTCACTTGCTCGATGAGGATGAGCTAGTAACCCTTGCCAATATCTCTTGTTGCTTGGCTTCATAGTACGTGCGGAGAAGAGGGTTACATTTACTGAGATCCATGCTTAAGATCATGACCTCCTCTTCCTTGTCCTCCTTCAGTTTCTGCCTTTCCAGCCTTAATTTCTCTAGGTTCAACTTCTTCTTTTCTAGGAGCAGTTTTTGCCTCTCGTTTTTGTTCATTGACTCCAACTTCTTTTCCTCAGTTGTAACAACTGTTTTGTACATAGAAAGGCGCTCCAAAGAAAGATATTCCATTGATGTCATGAACTCCAAATCTGATGAAGATGTGTCCACAGATTTAGTTCCTTTGCCTTTTCCTTCGAAGAACCTCGACCAAGTGGCCTCTTCGATGTGAAGGTAGTTGGTACAGATTCTTCTGCATCCACATCGACAGTGTTAGATTGGGTGGGATTAGCGTTGCCATGCTGATTTTGTTGACCCATGTGGTTGTCCATCCATTTCGGTTGGTCCTTCAGTATGGCCAACAATGTAAAAAGAGGAAAGGCTTCTTCTCAATAGCTGCAAACCTAGAGGCTGCAAGTGAAGTCTGGGAGAGAAAAAGCTGGTTAGAGTAGAAACATATTTACAAATACCTACAATACTTATGTAATGTTTCATAGTGAAGATGTACCTTGTCTGCGTTAGTTAATCAACTAGGGTTCTGTCGGAGGACTGTCATCATGTAACCAGCAAAAGTGGAACACTGTGTTTTGATAGTATCCCATCTACTCATCAAAGATTTTGTCGACCTTTCGGGCAATGTTCCTTGTCTTGAGTTGTAGGCTTCAGTAATTCGACTCCAAAATCCTTGACGCTTCTGTCCTGTGTTAATAATGGGATCACAACTGACAGCAAGCCAAGCATGACAAACCCTAGTGTCCTCATCAGCAGTGAAGTTTGCTAGCTTTGTTCTTTGATTAGGCTTTTTAGGTACAGCCGGTGTCCTTGATCCCTCGGCGTGGGCATCCACTGTAAATTCATAATGTTGAGTACCCACAGGCTGCTCGTCAATCTGGCTAAGGAAGCTACCATATTGAGACATGACCTGGATCCAATCACTTCCCATTCTATGCAACAGAAGCAGAACAAACATGACATCAATGAACTGAACAATTGCTAATGAATCAACACAAACATACTCAAACATAACTGAATAATAATTGTAGTAGTTCAAACGGTTTGAGTTTACAACGAACACAACACTCAAAACCCACAAAAGCATGACCATACAAACCGTGCGACCATTTCAAGTTTTTGTCATACAGACTTGGCTACCATACATACTAAATTACTTATAGTCAAGTAAAACCTAGATACTAGTAGGGATATGTGTCGTCGGTTGAGTAGTCATAACCATCGTCGTAGCCGACAAGTTCGTCATAGTTAATTGGTGACTCTTCTTCTATCAGAAGCTCGTCTTCTAAAGCATCTTCTATCAGAAGCTCCTCTACTGGCTCCTCTTGTCGCGGAATTTCATTTACTTGACAGTTATGCATATTGTCTACCTCCCACTGGGTTTGCACTGCTATGTCTTCAAGATCCTTGGCGAGGTCGTCAATCTCAACTAATGCTCGGTTCATTTCATCTAACAAAGGTGAGTTGAAAGGCTGGAAGGCTGATTTCACGACATCAACGATGTCATAACTACGCTTTTGAACAACTCTGAGCAAAGTAGCCAGTGCTTTTTGGAGCTTTTCGTTCTCCGATTCCATGGCTACATGAAACACAGTCTTCTATTAGTTAACACGGCCTACAAATTAATGTTGAACTATCTTAAACAAACTTGTGCATATACCCCATGACTACACAGTTATGATCAACCCTAAAACCATGCATGTACATACCACCTTGCAGTACAATAAACACAACACAAATAAGGGAGAACACAGTGTGGACACATCTAATTTCTATGTATTTGTGTGCAGAAAACTATCTTAAATGTCCAGCTGTTTTGAAATACATATTATAGACCGTGTTCATGAAAAAGGGCTCGGGATCTGGGAGAACGGACAAAAAATTAGGTTTTCATGGATCAAGTGAATGTTCATCAAAAGGAATGCTCCGGATCTGCGAGAACTGACAGTATCACCATACCCCAAAAACCCTAAATGCCTTGCCCAAAATCCGGTATACAAAACACATCACAATACAAATTACGGTCATCAATAGGAAGTATACAGAATGGATATTTGTAGATCGAACCTCGTTCTTCTCAGATCTGGTTCGGTGGAGCGAATCGAAGAGGAAGACGACGGCGGCGACAAGCTTCGCTTCCTTTTGTCGCCAAGCTTGGACGAACTTGGTGGACGACGAAGGCGTTTGCCGATGGCGACTCTCCGGCGATGAGCTGGGGGAACCTCGCTTCCAACTTTGGTTGCGGTGGGTCGCGACTCGTCAGTTGCAAGAGCAGTCACCTCTACGGCACCAGACCCGCCCGCGCAAGCCCTCTTCTCTCCCACCTGCCTCGATGCCGGTGGCGAAGCATGCTAGATCGAGGGCTCGACCCTGGGAGATGTAGTTGCCAGCGCGCGGAAGGAGGAGGTGGAAGTTTCCTCGCGGCGGCTGGTGGATCCGTCGCGCGGATAGCGCACGGTGGGCAGCCTCCACATTTAGAGTCTCTAGCACATCCTCTATACTTTAGGGGACGCTTTAGAGGACCTTGTTGGAGGCGTAGGGGACCTGACCGCCCCCTACATTTAGCGGATAGGAGCCTTTAGCGACTCTTGTTGGAGGCAGCCTAAGGCTCAACGCATAAAAAACAGCTCAAATAGTGCCATATTTTACAAATGTTACAAATATTATTCTATTGAACTATCTATTACCAATGATAGTTACATGTTATTCTATTGAATTCTATTCTGTTACTTTGGAGCTTAATGTATATATCTGTTGTTCTATGGTGTTGGTACTTGGTTTCAATTCCACTAAAGGTATCGAAAAGCAAGACAACACAAGTTAGATGTAAAGACCTTTGTCCTCTTGATTTAACACTTCTTCGAAGTGTTAGAACATGGGACAGAGGTTTTCAGAGAGAAACATAATGAAATAACATGAAAGCGACAAAGTAGAACTTCATATCCAACTCATCTCATATGCCTTAGCATTTTATTGCATCTTTCCTAATAAATGGGTTTACAAGCATAGCTTCGGCTCCTGCACATAGGATGGCACGAAGGTTCTTTGTAGGCTAAGCAACACGAAGTGATGGCCCTCTAAAAGGTACCTTATGCAAAGCAATGTTCACGTATTTATAGGGAAGATGAACCACCTTTATACAAAATTACAATCGTGCACATCAAGGCTTTACACTCATTGTTTATGAATGATGTAGGGATATTGCTGTCTTTTCCCTTTCTTTCTTGCTATGCAAGTCTTGGACTTCTTTTCCTTTGAAGCTTTTATTTATGCCGAAACAAATGGCTTCGGCTCGTTTTTCCACCGTTTTTTGCATATGGACGAAGCTTACGTATGTGTTGCTTCGACCGAAAGCCAGCTTCATCCAACCTTTGTTATTCACCTGAAACACACTTTATTATACCAAAATAGTGTTTTGAGGGCCTTCGGCAAGGCAGGCCCCCAACAGTAGCCCCTTGTGGAATGAGTTCGTTGCTTCATAACGAGCTTAGATCGCAAAAAATCATAAATGGGAGGCCTTGTGCCGAAGGTACGAGAAACACCTTCACGAAGCTCATTATGAATACCCTAACTGGTAGGGCCCATATTTTAGTGAGTACAACAGTTAAGTTCAAAAAATCTATGGGTATAAAAGGGAGCGACACCGGGCAATGTTAGTACGACATTTGCTGCTTTTTGCGTGTGCTGTTGCTCAAGCCTGCTCTGCCTTTAAAGCTTATTTCGATTGCTTTTCCACCTCCAAACCAGCCTTAGCTAGCTAAAAGGTACGTTTTTCAATAGGAAATGGCAGGAGAGCAGCCTGGTGCTGATGTGCCCTTGGCACCTTCATCAAGCGTTCAAGAAACAACGGTTGAGAAGTAAGTTACAATAATAGAGGCTACCGCCTCTCAGACCGAAGCCGGTGTTGTGAATCTGTCCGAGGATAGTGACAACATTGATATTGAAGAGGATATCACCACCATTTATCCTACAAAGCCAAGCCCTGTGGACTTCGATAAATCAAAGATCAAAGAAGGACATTTGAGGTACTTAAATGCTTTGGCTATATTGACAATGTTGATTGGGTGCGGCTAGGAGGTGATGATTTAGTGCCGAAGCCAAGAGAGGACAAAGTTGTTGTGTTTCAAAGTTTTCTGAAGCCTTCAGTCAAGTCCATGAGTTACACTTTCAAACGAAAGCAACTAGAGGCCTTCACAACAACTTTGGTTTTTACAACTTGGCTTATCTAGGGGTGCGATGTTTCTGACTCTTGCATACCGAAGCAAGTGGTCGAATGAATGGGCGAGGGAGTGGTTTTACATGAGGAAAGATTTAAATGAACAGACTGATATAAAAGGAATCATTTAGACTCCTATTGTCACATGCTTCAGATATAAAAATCCAACATGTTATATCAACTTTGAAGCTGAGGCTGCTATAGTTGCTTTCAATGCTATTTGTACACACGTTGGAACATGGGATCTCATTCAAGAGTTTTTAGCTTTTAAAATATGGCCACTAGTGGCTGAATGGGAGATGTCGAAGATGTTTGAAAATGACGCTTCGGACGCAGAGCCTGGGTTGATCAGACTTCGCTACAAGTATAAGTTTGAAGATGAGTTTGGAAAGCCTAGTGATGGGTGGTTAGATTATATTAACGTGAAATGCAATGAAATACTTGGTAACTATAGTAAAACTGAGGCCAAGCTTTACAACGGGCTTTTGCGGCTCGAAAAAGGCGCCGATTAAACTGTGTTTTCGATGCTATTGGCTTCTTCTATCCTGACTATCCTAACATGGTTCATGAGTCGAAGAAGATGAAGAGAAAAGTAAATACGAAGCAGAGCAAAGTATCGAAGATATAGGCTGAGTCGACACCCCAGGCTTCAGAGGAAATTCTGGTACAAAGGGCTAGTCCAACATTTACTACATTGATCATACATTTGTTGTATTAATCTCTTGTTATCTTCATGTGTTTTAGGCTGTACCCAAAGCTAAGGTGGCAGCTGTAGTTGAGTAACTCCCTTCTATGGAAGCCGAGGAGACGAAGATCGGAGAAGCTATTGCCCTGATAACACACAAAGTTATTCCTTTGGAGCTGCTCCCAAAAAGCGAAGAAGAGGAGCGAATAGCTCCGGTAATGAGCTCGTTCTTTGATATTGACGAAGGTGAGTCTAAAGAAAAGGATACTATCGGTAAAATATTAGCACCAAAAGGTGTTACGTCACTTTGAAAGTCGCCTAGAGGGGGGTGAATAGGCATAATCTGAAATTTACATCTTTAAACACACACTACAAGCCGGGGTTAGCGTTAGAACAAATATCAAGTCCGGAAGAGAGGGGAAAACAAATCAAATGGAAATAAAGTGAATGAACACGGTGATTTGTTTTACCGAGGTTCGGTTATAAAGAACCTAGTCCCCGTTGAGGTGGACACAAAGACCGAGTTTCTTTCAACCTTTTCCCTCTCTCAAACGGTCACGTAGACCGAGTGAGCTTTCTCCTTAATCAAACGGGTCACATAGACCCCGCAAGGACCACCACACACTTGGTGTCTCTTGCTTTGATTACAAGTCTCTTTGGAACAAGAATGAGGAAGGAAGAAAGCGATCCAACAAACAAGAGCACAAAGAACACGAGCAAACACTCTCTCAAGTTACTAGGTGGTCGGAATGAATTTGGACCTGGAGAGGCTTTGATTTTTTGATTTGTGTCTAGGAGTGAATGCACTAGCTCTTGTATTGAATGGGAACTTCAGAAAACTTGGATGCTTGGAGTTGTGGTGGTTGGGGGGTATTTATAGCCCTCAACCACCAACAAGCCGTTGGGGAAGGCTGCTGTCGATGGGCGCACTGAATAGTCCAGTACGCCACTAGATAGGTCTTGTAGACTATCCGGTGCGCCGCCACGTCACCCAACTGTTAGGGTTCGAAAGCAGTCGACCGTTGGAGGCTTTGTCCTCATGTGGCACCGGACAGTCCGGTGCCACACCGGATAGGTCCTGTTCACTGTCTGGTGCGCCTCTGACTCTACGCTCTGACTCTGCCGCGCACTGATCTCCACTGTAGTGCTGTCAGGGCGCCGTTGTAGTTGACCGTTGTGCTGGATAGCCGTTGCTCCGCTGGTGCACCGGACAGTCCGGTGGCACAACGAACAGTCCGATGAATTATAGCGGAGTGCGCCTGTTGAAACCCGAGAGTGGCTGGTTCATCTTCGTACGGACATGGTGCACCGGACACTGTCCGGTGGCACATCAGACAGTCCGGTGCGCCAGTCCACAACACACTTGGTTTCTTTGCTCCTTTGAATTTGGACCCCTAACTTGAATATTTATTGGTTTGTGTTGAACCTTTGTGCACCTGTAGAACATGTATTCTAGAGCAAACTAGTAAGTCCATATGTTTGCGTTGGTCATTCAACCACCAAAATTAATTGTGATAAAAGGTTAACCCTATTTTCCTTTCAATCTCCCCCTTTTTGGTGATTGATGCCAACACAAACCAAAGCAAATATATAAGTATAGAAATGAACTAGTTTGCATAATGTAAGTGCATAGGTTATTTGTAATTAAACCAATTAATAATTTCACTAGATATGAATGGATTGCTTTCTTTTATTTAACATTTTGGACCACTTGTTTTTGTTTTTGCAAATCTTTTTGGAAAATCTTTTCAAGGTCTTTTGCAAATAGTCAAAGGTATGTGAATAAGATTGCAAAAAGCATTTTCATGATTTGAAATTTCTCCCCCTATTTCAAATGCTTTTCCTTTGACTAAACAAAACTCCCCCTGAATGAAATTCTCCTCTTAGTTTTCAAGAGGGTTTTAATAGATATCAATTTTGAAAATTTATCTTTAAATGTACCAATTGAAAATTAACATACCATTTTGAAAAGATTATCATAACAAGGTACCAATTGAAGTTTAAAAATAATATCACTTGTGATTTTGATTTCTCAAGATAAGGATATCAATTGATATATTGTCATGACATAAATACCAATGAAAAATATCAATTAAGGCTTTATTTTTGATATCAATTGAAAAATACTTGTGAAAACCAAATAAATCTTCATTTCACAAATTTTTGAAATTGGTGGCGCGGTCCTTTTCCTTTGGGCTTAAAATTCCCCCCCCCCTTTGGCATTAATCGCCAAAAACGAAGACGTTGAGAGTCCTTTTCTTTCTCTCCCATTGGTACAAGTAGATAAGAGTGAAGGATTATACCAATTTGGAGTGATGTGGAGTGACGGCGAAGGGTAAATGATACCGTTAGAGTGGAGTGGAAGCCTTGTCTTCGCCGAAGACTCCATTTCCCTTTCAATCTACGACTTAGTATAGAAATATACTTGAAAACACATTAGTCGTAGCCTTGGTAATAAGAAATATGCATTTGTACCAAAATGAAAGAGATAGGATCAAAGGTATATAAATGAGCTATGTGTGCAATGTTTCAATCAAAATTCCGAGAGTCAAGAATATTTAGCTTATTTCTAAGTTTGCTAAAGGTTTTCTCATCTAATGGCTTGGTAAAGATATCGGCTAATTGATCTTTGGTGTTAACATAAGCTATTTCGATATCCCCCTTTGTTTGTGATCCCTCAAAAAGTGATACCGAATGTCTATTTGCTTAGTGCGACTGTGTTCAACGGGATTATCCGCCATGCGGATAGCACTCTCATTATCACATAGGAGAGGGACTTTGCTCAATTTGTAGCCATAGTCCCTGAGGGTTTGCCTCATCCAAAGTAATTGCGCACAACAATGGCCTACGACAATATACTCGGCTTCGGTGGTGGAAAGAGCTATTGAGTTTTGTTTCTTTGAAGCCCAAGACACAAGGGATCTCCCCAGAAACTGACAAGTCCCTGATGTGCTCTTCCTATTAATTTTACACCCTGCCCAATCAGCATCGGAATATCATGTTAAATCAAAAGTGGATCCCTCGGGGTACCAAAGTCCAAACTTAGGAGTGTAAACTAAATACCTCATGATTCTCTTCACGGCCCTAAGGTGAACTTCCCTAGGATCGGCTTGAAATATTGCACACATGCATATAGAAAGCATAATATTCAGTCGAGATGCACATAAATAGAGTAAAGATCCTATCATCGACCGGTATACCTTTTGAGCTACGGATTTACCTCCCGTGTCGAGGTTGAGATGCCCATTGGTTCCCATGGGTGTCTTGATGGGTTTGCCATCCTTCATCCCAAACTTCTTAAGTATGTCTTGAATGTACTTTGTTTGACAGATGAAGGTGCCCTCTTGGAGTTGCTTGATTTGAAATCCAAGGAAATACTTCAACTCCCCCATCATAGACATCTCGAATTTCTGTATCATGATCCTACTAAACTCTTCACAAGTAGATTTGTTAGTAGACACAAATATGATATCATCAACATAAATTTGGCATACAGACAAATCTTTTGCAACAGTTTTAGTAAAGAGAGTAGGATCGGCTTTTCCGACTTTGAAGCCATTAGTGATAAGAAAATCTCTTAGGCATTCATACCATGCTCTTGGGGCTTGCTTAAGCCCATAAAGCGCCCTTGAGAGTTTGTAAACATGGTTAGGGTACTCACTATCTTCAAAGCCAGAAGGTTGCTCAACATAGACCTCTTCCTTGTTAGGTCCATTGAGGAAGGCACTTTTCACGTCCATTTGATAAAGCTTAAAGCCATGGTAAGTAGCATAGGCAAGTAACATACGAATTGACTCAAGCCTAGCTACGGGTGCATAAGTTTCATCAAAATCCAAACCTTCGACTTGTGAATAACCTTTGGCCACAAGTCGGGCTTTGTTCCTTGTCACCACACCATGCTCATCTTGCTTGTTGCGGAATACCCATTTGGTACCTACAACATTTTGATTAGGACGTGGAACTAAATGCCATACCTCATTCCTCGTGAAGTTGTTGAGTTCCTCTTGCATTGCTAGCACCCAATCTAGATCTCTTAGTGCATCCTCAATCCTGCATGGCTCAGTAGAGGACACAAAAGAGTAATGCTCACAGAAATGTGCAACTCGAGATTGAGTGGTTACCCCCTTATGGATATCACCAATGATGGAGTTGACGGGGTGATCTCGTTGAATTGCTTGGTGGACTCTTGGGTGTGGCGGTCTTTGACCCTATATTTCTTGATCATCTTCCTTGCCTTTATTCTCTTCATCTCCCCCTTGATCATTGTCCTCCTCTTGAGGTGGCTCATCCTCTTGATCTTCATCATCTTGAGCCTGTTCCTCATCTTAAGTAGGTGGAGATGCTTGGTTGGAAGATGATGGCTGATCTTGTGCTTGTGTGGGCTCTTTGGATTCCTTAGGACACACATCCCCAATGGACATGTTCCTTAATGCGACGCACAGAGCCTCTTCATCATCTGATTCATCAAGATCAACTTGCTCCACTTGGAAGCCATTAGCCTCGTCAAACACAATGTCACAAGAAACCTCAACTAATCCAATGGATTTGTTGAAGACTCTATATGCCCTTGTGTTTGAGTCATAACCTAGTAAAAAGCCTTCTACAACCTTAGGAGCAAATTTAGATTTTCTACCAATTTTAATAAGAATAAAACATTTGCTACCAAAGACTCTAAAATATGAAACATTGGGCTTTTATCGGTGAGGAGTTCATATGATGTCTTCTTGAGGATTCGGTGAAGGTATAACCGGTTGATGGAGTAGCAAGTAGTGTTGATCGCCTTAGCCCAAAACCGGTCCGATGCCTTGTATTCATAAAGCATGGTCCTTGCCATGTCCAGTAGAGTTCTATTCTTCCTCTCTACTACACCATTTTGTTGAGGTGTGTAGGGAGAAAAAAACTCATGCTTGATGCCCTCCTCCTCAAGAAATCCTTCTATTTGAGAATTCTTGAACTCCGTCCCATTGTCGCTTCTTATTTTTTGATTCTTTATCCAAATTCATTTTGAGCTCGTCTTAAGAATCCCTTAAGGGTCTCTTGGGTTTGTGTTTTTTCCTGCAAAAAGAATACCCAAGTGAAGCGAGAATAATCATCCACAATAACAAGACAGTACTTATCCCCGCCGATGCTTATGTAAGTTATCGGGCCGAATAAATCCATGTGGAGTAACTCGAGCAGCCTATCAGTCATCATGATGTTCTTGTGTGGATGGTGGGCGCCAACTTGCTTTCCTACTTGACATGCACTACAAACCCTGTCTTTCTCAAAATGAACATTTGTTAGTCCCAAAATGTGTTCTCCCTTTAGAAGCTTGTGAAGATTCTTCATCCCAATATGGGCTAGTCGGCGATGCCAGAGCCAACCCATATCAGTCTTAGCAATTAAACAAGTGTTGAGTTCAGCTGTATTCTCTTTAAAATCAACTAAATATAGCTGACCCTCTAACACTCCCTTAAATGCTATTGAATTGTCACTTCTTCTAAAGACAGTAACATCTACATCTGTAAAAAGACAGTTGTAGCCCATTTTGCATAATTGCGAAACAGAAAGCAAATTGTAATCTAATGAATCTACAAGAAAAACATTGGAAATAAAATGGTCAGGTGATATAGCAATTTTACCAAGTCCTTTGACCAAACCTTGATTTCCATCCTCGAATGTGATAGCTCATTGGGGATCTTCATTTTTCTCGTAGGAGGAGAACATTCTTTTCTCCCCTGTCATGTGGTTTGTGCACCCGTTATCGATTATCCAACTTGAGCCACCGGATGCATAAACCTACAAAACAATTTTAGGCCTTGTTCTAGGACCCAAATGGTCTTGGTTCCTTTTACATTAGAGACAAGCACCTTGGGTACCCAAACACAAGTCTTTGAACTCTTGTGTTTGCCCCCAACATATTTGGCAACTACTTTGCCTGATTTGTTAGTAAGCACATAAGGTGCATCAAAGGTCTTAAATGAAATGTTATGTTCATTTGATGCAGTTGGAATTTTCTTTCTAGGCATTTTAACATGTGTGGTATGCCTAGAGCTAGATGCCTCATTCTTATACATAAAAGCATGGTGAGAAACAGAATGAGATTTCCTAGCATGAATTTTCCTAATTTTGTGCTCAGGATAATTAGCAGGATATAAAATGTAACCCTCATTATCCTGAACCATGGGAGCCTTGCCCTTAACAAAATTGGACAATCTTTTAGGGGCATTAAGCTTGACATTGCTTCCCTGTTGGAAACCAATGCCACCCTTAATGCCAGGGCGTCTCCCATTATAGAGCATGCTTCTAGCTAATTTAAACTTTTCATTTTCAAGCTCATGCTCATGGATTTTAGCTGTTAATTTGGCTATATGATCATTTTGTTGTTTAATCATGGCAAGGTGATCATTTATAGCATCAACATTAACATCTCTACATCTAGTGCAAATAGAAACATGCTCGACAGTAGATGTAGAGGGTTTGCAAACATTTAATTCATCTATCTTAGCATGTAATATGGCATTCTCATTTCTAAGATAGGAAATAGAATCATTGCAAACATTTAACTCTCTAACCTTAGAAATTAAACTAGCATTTTTAGTCCTAAGGCTAGAAATTGATTCATTCATTTTATCAATCTTAGCATTTAAGTTAGCATTTTCATTTCTAAGACTGGTAATTGAATCATGGCAAATGCTAAGCTCTTTAGTCAGGTTTTCACATTTCTCTACTTCCTGAGCATAAGCATTTTTCACTTTAACATGTTATTTATTTTCTTTAATAAGGAATTCATCTTGGCTGTCCAAGAGTTCATCCTTCTCATGAATGGCTCCTATCAATTCATTCAATTTTTCTTTTTTTTCCATGTTGAGGTTAGCAAAAAGAGTAAGTAGATCATCTTCGTCTTCACTAGAACTACCCTCATCACTAGATGTTGTATACTTGGGGTTGGTTCTAGATTGTACCTTCTTCTTTTTGCCGTCCTTGGCCATGAAACATTTGTGGCCGACGTTGGGGAAGAGGAGGCCCTTGTTGAAGGCGATGTTGGCGGCATCCTCGTCGTCGGAGGAGTCGGTGGAGCTCTCGTCAGAGTCCCATTCCTGACACACGTGGGCATCGCCGCCCTTCTTTTTGTAGTACCTCTTCTTTTCCTTCTTCCCTTTCTTGTCCTCGCCCCTGTCAATATCACTAGACATTAGACATTTAGCAATAAAATGACCAGGCTTACCACATTTGTAGCATACCCTCTTGGAGCGGGGTTTGTAGTCTTTCCCCCTCCTTTGCTTGAGGATTTGGTAGAAGCTCTTGATGATGAGCACTATTTCCTCATTGTCGAGCTTGGAGGCATCGATTGGAAGTCTACTTGGTCTAGACTCCCTCTTCTCTTCTTCCGTTGCCTTGAATGTGACGGGTTGCACCTCGGGTGTTGAGGTGGCGCCTTGCTCCAAGTTGACAATATGTTTGGAGTCTTTGATCATAAGTTCAAAGCTCACAAACTTGCCAATTACTTCCTCAGGAGACATCTGTTTATATCTAGGGTCTCCACGTATTAGTTGCACTTGAGTGGGATTACGAAAGACAAGTGATCTAAGAATAACCTTGACCATTTCATGGTCATCCCACTTGGTGCTCCTGAGGTTGCACACTTGGTTGACCAAGGTCTTGAGCCAGTTGTACATCGCTTGTGGCTCCTCTCCCTTATTGAGGACGAATCCACCGAGTTCTCCCTTGATCGTTTTGCTCTTGGAGATCTTGGTCAGCTCGTCCCCTTCGTGCGCTGTCTTGAGGACGTCCCAAATTTATTTGGCACTCTTTAACTCTTGCACCTTATTATACTCCTCTCGACACAAGGAGGCGAGGAGTATAGTTGTGGCTTGGGAGTTAAAGTGCCTAATTTGGGCGACTTTGTCCGAGTCGTAGCCCTCGTCCCCTTCCTTAGGTACCTACGCTCCAAACTCAACAATATCCCAAATGCTTGCATGGAGTGAGGTTAGATGATGCCTCATTTTATCACTCCACATACAATAATCTTCACCATCAAAGTATGGTGGCTTGCCTAAGAGGGAACGGAAAGTAATGGAGCGCGCTTAGAAATACGGGGATAGCGTAGGGGCATCTTACTATACTTCTTGCGCTCATGGCGCTTAGAAGCGATGGACGAGTCGGGGCTTGACGACATGGAGGGCGACGAAGAGTCAGTCTCGTAGTAGACCACTTTCTTCTTCATCTTCTTCTTGTCACCCTTCCGATATCAAGTCTGGAAGAGAGAGGAAAACAAATCAAATGGAAATAAAGTGAATGAACACGGTGATTTGTTTTACCGAGGTTTGGTTCTAAAGAACCTAGTCCCTGTTGAGGTGGTCACAAAGACTGAGTCTCTTTCAACCCTTTCCCTCTCTCAAACGGTCACTTAGACCGAGTGAGCTTTCTCCTTAATCAAACGGGTCACTTAGACCCTGCAAGGACCACCACACACTTGGTGTCTCTTGCTTTGATTACAAGTCTCTTTGGAACAAGAATGAGGAAGGAAGAAAGCGATCCAAGCAATAAGAGCACAAAGAACACGAACAAACACTCTCTCATGTTACTAGGTGGTTGGAATGAATTTGGGACTTGGAGAGACTTTGATCTTTTGATTTGTGTCTAGGAGTGAATGCACTAGCTCTTGTATTGAATGGGAACTTCAGAAAACTTGGATGCTTGGAGTTGTGGTGGTTGGAGGGTATTTATAGCCCTCAACCACCAACAAGCCGTTGGCGAAGGCTGCTGTCGATGGGCACACCGGACAGGTCCTGTAGACTGTCCAGTGCGCCGCCACATTACCCAAACGTTAGGGTTTAGAAGTAGTCAACCATTGGAGGCTTTGTCCTCATGCGGCACCAGACAGTCCGGTGCCACACCGGACAGGTCCTGTTCACTGTCCGGTGCGCCTCTGACTCTGCCGCGCACTGTTCTCCACTGTAGCGCTGTCAGGGCACCATTGCAGTCGACCGTTGCGTTAGATAGCCGTTGCTCCGCTGGTGCACCGGACAATCCGGTGGCACACCAGACAGTCCGCTGAATTATAGCAGAGTGCGCCTGTTGAAACCCGAGAGTGCCTGGTTCATCTTCGTACGGACATGGTGCACCGGACACTGTCTAGTGCGCCAGTCCATGGCACACTTGGTTTCTTTGCTCCTTTGAATTTGGACCCCTAACTTGAATATTTATTGGTTTGTGTTGAACCTTTGTGCACCTGTAGAACATGTATTCTAGAGCAAACTAGTTAGTCTATTTGTTTGCATTGGGCATTCAACCACCAAAATTTATTGTGGGAAAAGGTTAACCCTATTTCCCTTTCACACTTGCTGCAGGTGTGACTATACCAATTAGTCCAAAGTTTAGACAGATAGCTGAAGCGGTGACATCTCCGATGATCGTAATAGCCGAAGAGAAAGGTTCCTCAAAACCTGTACTGACGGAGGATAAAGTTAAACGGTCTACTAAGATTTAAGAGGCTAAGAAGGCTATTGAAGATGATACACAGCTTGGAGAAGGACCTTTTGATCAAAAGTTGGGTGGTCGAAGGTACATGTTTCATCATGCTGTGGGGAAAGTTATGGGTGCAAAGCAGCTGGCTAAAGCTATCACCTATGCTAAACAACTTGGATACCCTTCGGGGTCCACCATCTTCGAGGGAGGGCCAGATGATTACTTGTATTGCTGCCCGAATAATAAAAAAACTGAAGCGTGCCACTACATGGCGGATTATATTAGTTCCCCAAAGCTAGAGGCCATGGTTTCAACCATGTTGTTGGGGGCCAGCTTCATCGCCGAAGGTCCTACAAGAAGAAACACCTTCGGATGATCAACACTGAAGCAACGCTGAAACTATCATCTAAGGAGCTTCGGCATAGTAACACACTTTGAGACGAAGGTGTAGCACCGACATAAAGATGAAAGGATAGATTGACCCATGATAATTTATGTCATAAATGTAGTCAATTGTACAGGGTGTAATTGTAATTTCACATAGGCTGTGCCCTGTGTCTATAAATAGATGAACAGTACCCCCGTACTGTTCACGTTGATTTTTGCTCGCTGGTGTATCACGCTCGGACCTTTGCTTTCTGTCAAGCCGAAGGTACAAATGTAATTCAATATTGGTTTTGTTTATCCATAACAATTAAAATATATTAATAACATCATATGATTATTCATGTTGATTTTCATATTTCATATGCTTCTTCTTACATTAATTTACACTGTGATAACGAAGGTATGTCCTTCATCACCTTCGTCTGAAGATCATTATATCCCATGGGAAATAATGCTTCGGAGGACGAAGGGCATTATCTTTTAACATTTTATGTTGCCTTGTTCTTGATTCATGACTTGAGAACAGGCCGCCAACATTGGCACCCACCTCCGGTGAACTCACTTCCACTTTTGAGCTGATGGCTTCGTTTAGCAACCAAGTTGTGGCACCTTTAGCTACAAAGCTGGTGCTCCCGATAACAGGCGGTTCATGCTCAGAACGAGCCAACAAGAAGCAGAAGAAAGAAGCATAGAGAAAGGTGCAGCATGTTGGCGTGCAGGGACCCTTCATCAAGTCCAAATTGTCCCACATCCCAATCACCTTCTCCCAAGAGGATCTTCAGCTCAAGGATTACCCCCACAATGATGCTATGGTCATATCTTGTGTCATCGAGGGTTTTCTGGACCATAATGTTCTGGTTGATACAGGCAGTGCAACAGACATTATATTTGCTAAGGCTTTCAGACAAATGCAAGAGCCAGAGGATAAGATTCACAATGCTACACACCCTCTTTGTGGCTTCGGAGGAAGGCAAATTGTAGCACTCGGTAAAATCACAATGCCAGTAACCTTTGGCTTCATTCATAACACAAGGACTGAACAAATTGTTTTTGATATTGTTGATATGGAGTACCCATACAATGCAATCATTGACCGAGGGACACTCAATGCTTTCGAAGCTATACTTCATCCAGCATACTTATGTATGAAGATACCTTCAGAGCAAGGGCCCATTGGTAACCATGGAAGTCAAGAGGCTGCTAGAAAAGCTAAAGGAAATTGGACAGATTCAAAGGCAATTCATAATATAGATGAAGCCGAAGCCCGTGAACAGTACAAATACAAAAGAGAGAAGGCTGCTTCAGCGGATCAGTCGAAGCCTATGCTTCTATGTGAAGACATAGCAGAGTAAAAGGTACTGCTGGAGTCTCAGCTATCTGAAGAGCAAGAGAAAACTTTGATAAGGTTTTTATTCAACAACAAAGATGTCTTTGCTTGGTCAGCCAATGAACTCTATGGTGTCAACAGAGATGTCATTGAACATTCACTCAATGTGGACCCATCCTTCAGGCCAAGAAAGCAAAGGCTTCGGAAAATGTCTGATGACAAAGCCGAAGGTGCTCGAAATGAAGTGAAAAGACTTCTCAGTGCTGGTGTCATCAGAGAGGTAAAATATCCAGAATGGTTAGCCAATACTGTTATGGTGAAGAAGGCCAATGGCAAATGGGGAATGTGCATTGATTTTACAGATCTTAACAAGGCTTGTCCGAAGGATGAATTCCCATTGCCAAGAATAGATTCTCTAGTAGACACTGCAGCTTCTTCAGAGCTCATGAGTCTACTGGATTGTTACTCTGGCTACCACCAAATCTAGATGAAAAAGGAAGATGAGCAAAAAACTAGCTTCATAACCCCTAGTGGCACATATTGCTATCTTCGGATGCCTGAGGGGCTCAAGAATGCTGGAGGAAGCTTCAGCAGAATGACAGCCAAGGTCCTTCATTCTCAGATAGGCAGAAATGTGCTGACCTATGTTGATGATATCATAGTGAAAAGCACGAAGCAAGAAAATCATATTGCTGATTTGCAAGAAACATTTGCCAATTTCAGACAAGCTGGTCTGAAGTAAAACCCAGAAAATGTGTTTTTGGGGTGAAGAAGGGCAAGTTTCTTGGCTGTCTAGTATCAATGAAAGGAATTGAAGCTAACCCAAGCAAGATCGAAGCTATCCTTTGGATGGAGCCGCCAAGTACGAAGAAAGGAGCTCAACGAGTAGCAGGAAGATTGGCTTCATTGAACAGATTCATATCAAGATCAGCAGAAAGAATCTACCATTTTTTTGAAATACTGAAGTCAACCGAAGTCTTTCAGTGGGGCCTGACGCAACAAAAAGCTTTTGAAGAATTGAAACAATATCTGATTGATTTAACAACGTTAACGCCACCTGCGCCAGGGGCTCCATTGCTTTTATATGTGGTAGCCTCGCATTCTGCAATAAGCGCAGCGTTGGTGCAGGAGAAGCTAGATGGCCAAGCTAAAAAGCAAGTTCCAGTATACTTTGTCTCTGAAGTTTTAAGTCCATTAAAGAAAAATTACACAAAATTGGAGAAGGTATTATATGTCGTGTTAATGGCTTCCAGAAAGCTTCAGCATTATTTTCATGCATACCACACAATTGTTCCTTCGTCACAACCTCTAAAGGACATCATGAGGAACAGAGAAGCTACTTGGAGGATTGGAAAATGGGCTGCAGAGCTTAACGAATTTATCATTGATTATGTGCATAGATCTTCAATTCAGTCCCAGGCGTTAGCAGACTTCATCGCTAACTAGACGCCAGGGGCTCAGGAAGAAGAAATAAATAAAGATGTCGCAGCTTGGATAGTGTTCTGCGATGGTTCTTGGGGAACCTTCGGTGCAGGAGCAGCTGCCCTTCTAGTATCACCTTCGAAAGTCAAAACATGTTATGTAGCCAAGCTTGATTTTAGTTGCACAAATAATATTGCTGAGTACGAAGCACTTCTGTTGGGGCTTCAATAGTTAAGGGCAATGGGAATAAGAAGGGCCATTCTGAAAACTGATTCTCAAGTTATTTCTAGCCATGTGGACAAAAGTAGTAAGGCAAGAGATCCGAAACATGAAAGATATCTGGATACAGTTCGAAGGTTGGAGGCTTCTTTCGAAGGTTTTTGTGTTAAGAATATCCCAAGAGGTGAAAATGAGCACGCAGATTTATTAGCCAAATCAGTGGCCCTAGGGCTCACTCTACCTTCGGAAGTATTCTTTGAAACAATAAAGGCACCTTCAGTTGAACTCATGGAGAGAGCAGTGCTCGCCATTTCTCCAGTACATAGTGAAGATTGGAGGACTGAAATCATATCTTTCCTCCAGTGTAACTGCCTCTCAGACGACGAAGTTTATATTAAGAGAATGGAAGCAAGAACAAGACCATATATCATAATAGAAGGGGAATTATACAAACATGGAGTTTGCTCCCCCCTTCTCAAGTGTTTATCCAGAACCGAAGGTATATAAGTAATAAAAGAGATACATGCAGGATTGTGTGGATCTCATATTGGGTCTAGGCCTTTGCTGGGAAAGGTTTTTAGACAGAGATTTTACTGGCCGAAGGTAGCTTCAGATGCAGCAGATCTAATCCAAAAGTGTGAGAATTGTCAAAAATGTGCAAGGGACCAAAAACAACCTTTGTCATTAACTCAGTTAATACAACCAACCTGGCCATTACAAAGATGGGGCCTTGATTTGTTAGGTCCACTTCCACCAGCACAAGGCAATTTAAGATATGTTGTGGTGGCCGTAGAATATTTTTCCAAGTGGATTGAAGCCAAGCCTTTGGCCACAATAACTTCGGTCATAGTCTAGAAATTCTTCTGGCAAAACATTATTTGTCATAGGCTATAACTGTGGACAACGGAACACAGTTTGATGCCGAAGCTTTAAAGGAATTATGTGATCAAATTGGCACAAAGATTCATTTTGCATCAGTCAGGCACCACTACAAGAAACTGATAAATGTTCGTGGGTAAAATTAAGAACGTGGGTACCCACGTTCTTACTTGAGTTAAGTTCATGGGTTAATTTAAGAATGTGGGTACCCATGTTTTTAAGTTAAGTTCGTGGGCCATGGATAAAACCGTCGAACTTAACGCGTTAGGAACGTGGGTACCCACGTTCTTAAGTTATGTTCGTCGGGCTCGTGGATACCGTCGAACTTAACCGTGAAAACCTAAACCCACTAATCCCACGCGCGCGTGTCACTCTCTCACCCTGTCTCCTCCCACGCGCCCACACGTACGCGCTCTTCCCTCACCAATTCACCGTGCCATTGTCGCCCGGGAGCCCGCGCCGCCACCGCGCCACCGCTGGGAGCCCGCGCCGCCACCGCCCGGAACCCACGCCGTCACCGCGACCGGGCCGCGCCGCCGCCGCCCCGGCTCACCAGCTCGGCACCGACCGCCCCGGCTCACCCACCCCGCGCTCCTACTCGTCTTCCACACAGCCGTCGTCGCGGTCGCGTTCGGACATTGGAAGCTTCCACCAAGGTAATGCCATATTAAGATTGGTTCATGATTGTGCGTTGTAAAAAAATGTTCTGCAAATTTATACATTTTATTATATGTGCCTTCCTGCAAAACAAATGTGTGGACAATAATAGGTGCTTGTACTACTCACCTCAGGATTATATCATCCATAAAAGATTATTAGATACAGTAAAACAAAATCTATTACACACAGGAACATCATGTTTGATAAAACACGCAAAACACATAAATAAAATTGTCAAAATTCAAAACCCACATTACTATGGATTAAGGAAGCAGATAATACCTTTAGGTTCTCCTCAGCTTCTTTCTGCAGTTTTCTCGATTCTTCAACTATAAACATAAAGGTGTCAGTTCTTCAATATCTCAGTTTACAAAATTTAAAGATTACTAACTTTTAGTTCATACAGGTTGATAGTTATTGTGCCAACTCCAGTGTGATACCAGCACCAAAGAAACAATATACCTCTTCAATTATCACCAGATATTTATTCCTCTCATCTGAAAGCCTCTAAAGTCGAGATTGAAGCTCACGTGCCTCTGTGGTTAAAATAGCTTTCTCGCCAAAAACATCGCCAGCATGCTGTAGATAGAAAAAATGTCAGATATCATGTACCATGACCCTAGGCAGATCAAAAGGTTTTATAAAATGATGATTGAATAGATATTAGGTCAAAGGGTAAGACCATATCATTTGCTTCCTGCGCATGAGTTAACATTTCTCTGAGCTCCTCAACTTTGGTTAGAATGCCTGTCCCAACAACAGATGATTCACGTTTGGCTACTTTAGCCTTTTCTTCAAGAAGCTCAACATCCTCTATCATTTTTGTAACCAACTCCAAAGAAGGTAACAGATCATTCTGCATATCGAAAGCACAAGAATGAACCACCAACCTCAACAACAATATGGCCACATATGGTTCTTTAGCAGTACAACAGTATGTGAAGCATTTTTAATTTCAGCAGGAGTGTACAACCCAATATAACTGGATATGTATATATAGGATCTGGAATATTAATTATAATGATCACTGCATATGTTCTTTTAAATGTTTATTATAGCTCATTCATCATTTTGCTTAGTGGTACGGTCATAAAACTAAACAAAATACAGAAAGCCAAGAAAATTGATCAATGGGAATCAGCTGGTAATAATAACTACGCACATATGATTATGGGAAATACTAGGAAACATTATATTCCAGACTAATTGTGATTTTGAGTAGACAGCTAAGTGCATATATAAGTATTGCATGATTTTGATTACTAATTGTGATTTTAATGATCTTTCTTTTGAAGACGGTCTAACATATAAGCGCATGATTTAGATGAACAAAATTACTTAATGATGTTTATATGCTTAATGATGTTTATTTACACTTTTTTATACATTGGGTTATTTAGTTTTGCAAATGGATGACAATAGAAGAAGGGCGATGTATGATGGATTCAATAGCGTGACTCTAGGTCACTCAAAGGAATGGGTTAGGGTTGCAAAACAATTCGTGGATCTCGCATTTTCTAGTGGACCTCGTGTGGTGAAGTGTCCGTGTACCAAGTGTCGGAATTTTAAGTATGTGAGAAAGATTGAAGAACTGGAGCATCACCTTTGCAAGAATGGGTTTATGCCTAACTATCTTGTGTGGCGCTCACATGGAGAAGTAGAGCAGAATATCACAGAGTCAGAAAGAATTGATGATGATGAGGAGGATCGGATGGATGACTTGGTGGCTGATATTAGTAGAGAGTATCCAACATTGGCCTCAGAACAGGGTACACCAGAGGAAGTGCAGGAGTTTTATAAGCTTCTTCACGCGTCAGAGGAAAAAGTGCATGATGACACCACTGTGACCGTGTTGCAGGTGGTTACACGTCTTATGGCAATGAAGGCAAAGTATAACTTCTCGAATAACTGCTATAACGATATAATCAATCTGATTATTGATCTCATCGCATCGAACCATAAGATGCCAAAAGACTTATACCAGTCTAAAAAGATCGTGTCCGGTCTTGGGATGAAGTATAAGAAGATTGATGTGTGCGAAGATAATTGCATGTTGTTCTGGAAGGAATATGAAGCGGCCACCCATTGTCAGATATGCGGAGGTACTAAAAGAGGATGGAGCTACTTTTGCTACAAAAGTGGCAGTTAAACAACTTCGATATATGCACATCACCCCAAGGTTTAAACGTCTATTTTTAACCCCAGAAACTGTGAAGCTAATGTTGTGGCATAAGGAAGGAGACCGTGAGAGCCAAGATCCAGACATTATGATGCATCCATCAGATGGCGATGCTTGGAAGGCTCTGGATCGTTTTGACCCAGAATTTGCAAGAGACGCTAGGAGTGTTCGTCTAGGCTTGTCCACTGATGGTTTCACTCCTTACGACAACAGTTCAACTTCATACTCTTGTTGGCCAGTTTTCATCATGCCCTACAACCCCCTCCCAACAAATGCATGAAAGAAGGGTTCATATTTCTTGCCCTTATTATTCCAGGGCCTAAACATCTTGGAAAGAAGATCAATGTATTCATGCAACCGTTGATTGAAGAGTTCAAAGAGCTATGGGTAGGGGTAAAGGCTTATGATGGTCATCTAAAACGTGAATTTACCTTACGTGCTGTATATTTGTGGTCAATTCATGATTTGCCTGCTTATGGTATTTGGTCTGGCTAGTGTGTCCACGGTCGATTGTGTTGTCCCATATGCATGGGGGACACACAAGCATATCGATTGGAGCATGGTAAAAAGGTCTCATTCTTTGATTGTCATCGACGGTTTCTTCCATCCAATCACCCATTTCGAAATGATACGAAGTCATTTAGAGAAGGCATAAAAGTTAAAGATGGTCCACCAAAACGTTTAATGGGTGAAGATATCCTGATACAACATCGTGCCTTTCAAAGGGCTGCAGAAGGTCATGAGTTTGAAGGCTATGGTCAATATCACAACTGGACTCATATTTCTTTTCTCTGGGAACTTTCGTATGCGAAGGTATTGATTTTACCACACAACATAGATTTGATGCACCAAGAGCGCAATGTTGCTAAAAGCATCATAAGCATGTGTCTAAACATTAAGGGTAAAACAAAAGACAACATCAATGCCAGGAAAGATTTAGCTATTCTTTGCGATCGCCCTAGCCTTGAGGTCAAATTAAATCCTAATGGAAAGAAGAGGACACCACGAGCTCCATACTGTCTAAAGCCGGAAGAGCGAAAAGAAGTATTTCAATGGTTGAAAATGTTGAAGTTTCTAGACTGCTATGCAGCTAACATAAAACGTACTATTAACCTCGACACTAATAAATTAAATGGTTTGAAGGCTCACGATGTTGGGGGCCTTCGGCTTCCGAAGGTCCGCAAAAACATGATTTGACAATATTTTCCAAGTGAAATATGTGAACAGGTATCTTCGGAGTCGGGTCACGAGTATACAAGAAGTATGGTCAAGATGAAGCTTGAGTAGGACGGAAGGCGATCATGACGAAGGATAAGATGATCACGAAGCTATGCGCAGAAAAAGCTTCGGTATGACGGCAGAAAAGGGGAACCGACTTATATGATGAAAAGCCAAATTAGACCTCGAAGAATCACGATAGAGTTATTGATAAATGTAAAGGGCATTAATATAATTCTCCACGGGCTGCGTCCTGTGCCTATAAATAGATGAACAGGACTCCCGTACTGTTCACGCTGACTGGGCATTCGCTTTTCGCATCACGCCTGTACCTTTACTTTTCGTCAATCCGAAGGTACATTTGTAATTTGTCATTATGAATTTGATAATGCAAATAAAAATAAGCTGACGATAATATCTGTATTATTATTCGCATTTCATACATGTATTCTTCCTTATTATCTATCGAGGTCACGAAGGTCTTTTCCTTCATAACCTTCGTCCAGAATTCATTATATCCGAAGGGACATAATGTCTTGAAGGACGAAGGACTTTAACATTTAACACTTTTTATGTTGCCTTGTTCTTAACTCTTAGAATTTGAGAACAAGTCACCAACACACGATTACCATATTTTGATGGAAAGACTTATGCCGGTAATGTTCCGTGGCTATTTGAAGCCTCCTCTGTGGAAGATGATTGCTGAACTTAGTTACATATATAGACATATATGTGCTAAGCATATCTCAAAGAAATTGATGATTCAATTTGAGAAACAAATCGCGGTGCTTGTATGCAAGATGGAAAAAGTATTTCCGCTTGGATTTATGAATGTGATGCAACATTTGCTAGTGCACTTACCTTATGAAGCATTGGTAGGAGGACCAGTGCAGTTCCGATGGATGTATAGTCAAGAAAGAGAATTGAAAAAACTTAGAGCTACTGTGTGGAACAAAGCAAGGGTTGAGGGGTGTATCGCAGAGGCCTTTGCAGCTAAAGAGATCACAATCTTCTCAAGTCAGTATTTATCACACACTAACAACGTGAATGCTCAGTCAACACGGTATCATACTGAAGAAGAAGGTCCTTCGACCAACCTTAGTGTTTTTCTATGGAAGGGGAAAGGGGTCGGGGCTTCTACTGCACATTATGTTGACATAAGAGAGCGTAATTTCACCATGCTCTACTTGTACACCAACATGGAGGAACTTGATCCATACTTTGAAATGTTTGATTCCATATATTTAGCTGGCCACAAACCTACACCAAAGGAACTGGATAATCTACGTTTGAAAGGGATGAATGGAGGTCCATGTTTCGTTGAATGGTTCCACGAGCATGTAATTATCTCTTTATAATTTTCCTTTGTGTACTTAGTTTGCACATATGACTTGCTATTTACCTATATCTTTTTTTTTCTGCTCTATGTAGTGTTAGAAACTGGACTCTCTAGTCTCGGATGATTTGCAACAGATATCACATGGTCAGTTGAAAGCAAGAAAATATAGCCGCTATGATATTAATGGATACCGTTTTCGAACATCAAAATTAGAAAAAATCCGCCCGCAGGCAGCCACGACAAACAGTGGAGTAGTAGCAACTGCCACAAATGCAGACGGAGGCACTCATGACTATTATGGTGTTCTTCAAGACATAACAGAGTACACTCTTGGTGGGGCCAAAGAGTTCATGTTTGTGTTATTTGATTGTGAATGGTTTGATCCTCAACAAACGCGAGAGGATGAATTTGGAATTGTGGAGGTAAAGCATGAATCACGGTTTAAAGGCAGCGATTATAGCAATGTTGTGCGTGCACATCAAGCGCAATAGGTGTACTGTCTAACATATCCTCATGAAAACTTGAAGTCTTGTTGGGTTGTATACAAAATTAATCCTGAAGTCCATCCGTTATGATATGATTATTACAACACAAATAACGAAGATGATGATTCTGTTAATATTTATCAAGAAGATGGCGATCAGTCAGAAAATAGAGATTTTACTATATCTGAGGATTTAGGGCTCAATGAAGTAGCTAGTCTCGCCATAGATTTGATGGCAGAAGAACCTGGTCCTTCTAGGGCAAGGACTTGTAGGTCACAGAGAATTCTTGAAAAACAACAAAGGCTTGAAATAATTGAGCAGCGCGTTGCTGAAGCAGATTCTGATGCCGATGATTTTTGAAAAGTATATATATTTAAATTCTTGTATATGCATTCCTATTTCAATACTAAAAGTATATATAATTAAATTTTTGTAATGAAATTTGTGCAGATGATGAGGGTCATGGACAAGCTCAAAGGGAAGAAGCGCGGAGATCGTGGTGACTCCTCGAGGTCACGGTCGACTAGGGGTTCAGGTGGTGGGGATACATCCTCTATGTTGTTCCAGGTATTTAATTTGTTTTATTTTCTTTTCTTCTATGTATGTAATAGTATTATCACCTTATTTTTGAGTACTTGATATATCTCATTGTTGATTATGTTTGTAGGGCTCTACAGCGTCAAGGCAACGACTAGAGCAGCTCCTTGGTTGCATGGAGGAGCAGGGGCATGAAGTGGCAAGCCATAGTGCACCTGGGCAAGAGCGTGAGGTGGCAGGCCATAGTGCACCTGGGCAAGAGCGCGAGGTGGCAGGCCATAGTGCACCTGGGCAAGAGCGCGAGGTGGCATGCCACAATGCACTTGAGCCGGAGCGTGAGGCGATAGGCTCAAGTGGACCTGTCCTAGAGCAGGACCACAATGCATTTGAGCAAGCGCGCGTGGCGGCATACCACAATGCACCTAGGCAGGAGGACGAGCTGGCATGCCAAGGTTCACCAATGCGTGATGATGATGACTATGGGGAGGACTACGATGGAGAGGCCGATGGAGAGGCCGATGACGAGGTTGTTACAACGACACAGGCAACGAACTTCAGGTAATTTTATTTTGATGATGAGTTCTATTTTTTGTTGGATTGATATTATTACCAGTGCACAATTTACAATTTTGTAGGTTTCGACGGTCCCTTAGAGTTCCACCGACACAACCCTTGGACCAACGTAGGGTCATAAACCCTACAGGAGAGAGGAGCTGGGTGGAGGTGGCATGGAGTGGCAAAGGTCACCGGACACCAGTTAACACAGTGCTGGGATCTATAGCTCGTTTTCACTATCCAGGGGTGGTACAATTCAACGGGGTAGAGACAGGGGCGTATCACTGGGCTCACTGGGGCCTCAAACCATATGGACCCGACCGTACTCACCAAGACGCAGTGTGGTCATCATTTTGGGTGAGTTTATTATGTATTTTAAATTTACTTACCGTGGGCGTCTATAAATGAATTTAATTGCTTCTTCATTTTGCAAGAACAATTTAGATTGGACGAAACAGCGAACGTAGAACATGCAAAACGTGTGTTCCACAATGCTGCTAGAAAAGTTATAAATGGTTCAATGTCAGATGCACGGGTCAAAGCTGTTACCGTGTACTTCAAGAAAGTGAAGGGTCAAAGAATGACCAACAAGCAGGCATGTGAAATCCACTTGACAGCTGAGGAGTACAAACAAAGTGAAGTGGACTGGCTCACTACTCATCCTGAAGCTTAGGTCAAGCTCTGCGAGTACTGGGCCTCAGATGAGTACAAAGTGATTTCAGATAGAAATCGTTTGAACCGGAAGAGCAAACCGGGCCTCCATCGATTTGGAGCAGATGGATTTATTGGGAAATCACAACGAATGGTATGACGAGCTAAGTAACATTTTTTTTTCCTCAGACAAATTTGTATATTTTATTATGTCTCTTACTGCAGGAGGCTCGTGATGGTGTTGAACCCCGATTCATTGGCGTTTACATGGAGGGACACCGAGGTCCAGATCCAGATCATCCTGAAGTTTTATGTGATGACAGCGCGACGGAAAAGCTGGTAGGTGTAAATAATAACTATCTATTCTTAATTAACTTGTGACTCATTTATAATTAACATAAATTGTTTTGTAGACTCGTTATGCTGAGGAGGTTAGGAGGAAAGCAGGAGACGATGATCTAGATTGGAGGGAGGCACCTTTCGATCCGGATGCAGCATATGTTGCTGGTGGTGGGCTACCGCATGGGAGGTATGATAAGATCAAAGTTGTGATATATAAAAACTATTGGTTCATAACTTGTGATGTTTCTAGGTTGGGGATCGGTGATGGGGTTGTGAGTCGCGATAGCTTTGGTCGTCGGTCTATTTCCTCGGTGGGGAGTAGATCTCGAACTTCAACTTCGAGGGAATCAGAGCTTGATGAGCAACTAAGATAGGAACAACAAGTTCAACAACTATCTCAAGAAGTTCAGATGATGCAGGGAATGCTGATGCCGGTAATTTTTTATCTAACTTGCTCTCAACAAATTCTCAACAAATTCACGAAGCCAAATTATAGGGCTGGCAGAGTTCCCTTGCTTATGTTCCTCAAGAAGCCAATGACTTCTCTTGTCTCTCTAATAATTGTCGTAAACTGTTCTCTGTCACCGTCAGTTGTCCTGCCTGATTTTGCTTCCCAAACCGCAAATTTCCACAACCACCCCATTCATGTCATGCTCATGCAAGGAGCAGGACAACATTCCCTCACTAGCTAGAGCTGTGTCCCTGGCTGCAGCTCAGCTCACCACCACCAACCAACCACACCTTCTTCCCATATAACCATCCATCGATCAGCAGCAGCAACTCAAGGCCGGTCGCTGGGGAGTTTGGAGCAGACCTCTAGCAGCCTCGCCTCTGTAGCTAGGAATTGTAGTAGAGGGGGTGAAGAAGAAGACTAGAAGAAGAGGGCCAGGGCGACCTCCTTCCAGGGAACCACCACAGTGGCCTGCAGTGCACAGTAGCCTGCTGGGCAGTCAGCCGAGAGTAGGGGCTAGGAATTGTAGTAGAGGGGGTGAAGTCCACTGCAGTGCACAGCAGCCTACTGGGCAGTCAGCCGAGAGTAGGGGCTTGCTCCCTCAGCTCTGCTCAGCTCTGGTCTGGGCAGTAACCGGAAAAATTCTAATGTAGCAAATCTGGTCAGCTTGCTCCCTCATCTCTGCTTTTGCAGATGCAGCAAAACAAGTAGTTGCTCCTGCTCCTGTATTATGTTCCTGCTCGTGGCCTAACTTTCTGTGTGTGTGTGTGCAACTGCTCCTGCTCCTGTATTATGCTCCTACTCCTGCTGCTGCTTTACTGCTGCTGCACAAGTTCCTGCTCCTGCTGCTGCTTTACTCCCCTGTAATATCTGCAAGCAATCTGCTCAACCAAACTCCCTGACAGGTTCCAAGTGCAGCAGCTACATATTTTTGGGCAGGGGAAGTGCGTCAGTATTATGCTCCTGTATAATATGATCTGATTTGATGGAGGATCAGATCTAGGGTTTATCTTTGATTTTTTTATAATGAAAAGGAGAGGTTGCAGTCAGGATCACCATGTCTGAATATGGGGGCAATATAGTAGTAAGGGGTTGCCAAGCCTGCATTGAATGGAAACTAAGAAATACAAGTCATTCAATCGTGCAGGAGTTAGGTTGATCAACAAAGGAATGGCTTCTTCTGTCAAGGTCATTCAAACACGGTTTCATCTTTGCTGGCTTGCTATATGGCAATAGCTTAGCCGTTGTGTTTTGTTTATGGACTAAGATAGATCATCATCTTTTAATTCCTCACTTTTTATTTGGTTTATGGAATAGAATAAGTTGATCTATTACCATCACATTTCTCATAGACCAATAATTAGTAATAAAATGAGAATGCATTTATTCTACCAGATTCATGGAATCAAGATTAGCGCATAGTAACACAGTAGAATAATATAAGCTTATTGTATTTGCAGATGTATAGTGCTCAGATGGGATCTCAAATGGGACCCCAGTTCACCCGTCCGTCACAATCTGGATAGACACCAAACACCAATGAAACACAGGTATAGTTTTGTAGTATATTTACTTTCATTTACAATTATAATCATGCATTGTTTTATTTGGTTATAGGATTCTGAGACCGGACAAGGAAACCCACAGATGGACATATAGTGGTCGATGCCCCCTAGATGATAGATTCTTCCTCCACAACCAGGTATGGGATATTGGCCGCCACCACCATGGGGATATCCTACACATCCAATAGGGCCTTGGGGACGCCCCCCATGGCCAACACAGCCACTTCCGTCACCAGCGGTACGTTCCTGAATTTAATGCTAGTTGATTTCAATGCTAGTTGATTTTTCGAATATACTTAGTTGGGGTCTTAACCGTTGATACCATTTTTCCACAAACTCAATTACTTGGGGTCTAAAACGATGGTACCATTTTCCATAAACTTGGTTAGGTTTAAGTTAATTTGACACTGACAAAATCCAGGATAAGACAGCTACATGTAGGAGTGGACTTCATATTAATTTGTATGATGTGTCTACCATAAGGAATACCACTCTGAAAGTGATTAGCCATGATTAACTATCGAGACTATTAGATATATGGGCCATGTGATTCTAAGAGCAATTTCAAGAGAGGCTTTAAATATGATCATATTTTAAAATATAGGCTCCATGTTCTGTTTTTAAAATATATGGTCTGATACCGTAAAATACCATTAGAAATACCCTGTCCTGTTCATTTTCGTTACACTAGTCCTTACGCTAGGTGCCTTAAGATGGAGTATGATTTTAGAACAAAAAATATATCTCAAAGTATAGTACTGCTTGAAACGGCTACTGTTGCTGTTAGCTATTTAGAACAGCAGAAGGCTTGCATGTAGTGGTTCTTATATTTGCACCCGTCATTAGTTCCCCAATCTGTGAACTCATCGTTTTGCAGCACTACAATATCAGAATCTCTAATTCAAAGATGCAGTGTACATTTACAGATAAATACACTGTGACATACATTTACAAAAAAGTACATATTAACTCGTCTTGTTTACAAAATAAAGTTAAACCCAAAGGAAATGGACAAATGAGAAGAACCCATAGGTTTATCAGGTTTTAGACACTGAAGAACCCATAGGTTTATCAGTGCACATACTATTTATGAACATACAGTGAGCAGTGTTATAAAGCACAAAAGAACAGTGTTTCAGACCCATAGGTTTCTGAACATGCCAACCCCACTGAGTAATAAAGCACAAAAGAACAGTGTTATATCAGCATCAGTAGCCAGAGTCCCATATCATGAGTGGTACATAAGTTTGAGATGGTTCTTTGTTTAGTACTTCATTTGTTTCTTTGATATGGATTGAACATGTAAAATGATTGAGGACATCATGCATAACATAGACGAAAACTATGAGTAACAACTGCAGTCGATTCATGGAAAATAGCAGGTGACAACAATTTTCTATTGTCTCGATAGTAAGGTACCTGAGCTCTTCAATCCTTTTACAAGGTTGGACATAGATCCATCACATGCGTAATTCGTCGTCGCTTGCATAAGGTTAACACAACTTGGAGCGTCTAATTATATTATATCTGTATGAAAAGTATGAGCTTTATTAATGCCCAGAGCTCTCGCCTTTAATGGAGACCAGCAAGAAGGCTGGACTTTGAATGCTTGGTCCTTGTCCTCCCAAATAATACTATTTATCCAACAATAATCTCCTTTACATCTTCTGTTCTTGCACGCATAATTAATATCTTTGTGTACTTGTGATTTAATGCCAGTTGTATATTTATGAGAATTTTGGTTTATTTTGTAGGATTCCGGCTCTCATCAAGTGACTCCCCCCCCTCACAATAACTTTGTGGACAGATGTCTCAATTCTAGTGGTGGAGCTACGAACAACAATCCAATGTCCTGATCGAGAGCGATGGAGCTAATGATTGAACTTGTGTATTTGAACTTGTGAACTACAAATGTGAACTATGGATGTGAACTTATGTATTTGGACTTAATTATGTGAATTTGTGAACTTATGTGAATTTGTGATATGAACATATATCCATGTGTTTGAAATCTGTATTGTATGTGATATTCTGTGTTGCATGTGATATTCTGTGTTGCATGTGATATTATGTGTGTCTAATTTTTCATTTCTGTATTTTTTATTTTTTTCTGGAAAAGAGTTAAGAACGTGGGTACCCACGTTCTTAAGGTTAAGAACGTGGGTACCGTCGAACTTAACGGGCAGCCCTCGCTGACCCACGTAGGACCCATAAGTTCGACGGCCACGTGGCCCCATCGAACTTAAATGTAAGAACGTGGGTGCCGTCGAACTTATGGGAAACAATTCGACGGCCCCCGTCGAACTTAAAAACCCACGTTCTTAACCTTAAGTTCGACGGTATCCACGTTCTTACATTTAAGTTCGACGGTACCCACGTTCTGAACCTTAAGAATGTGGGGGCCGTCGAACTTACTTCTTTAAGTTCGTCCAAAAATCGCTGTCGGCTATATTCGTCGGTAAACCCACGTTCTTATGGTAAGTTCGACGGCCTTTTACATTAAGTTCGACGGTTTTTCACCCACGTTCTTTAACCAGTTTCCTGTAGTGCACTCGGAGTCAAACGGGCTGGTCGAAATAGCAAATGGTATTATAATGACAGGAATAATGAAGTTAATCTTCAATCAACCTAGAGGAAAGTGGCCAGATGAGTTGATTAAAGTGGTGTGGAGCCATAATACAACTATATCAAGGTCAACAGGTTTTACACCGTTCAAGTTATTGTTTGGTGACGAAGCTATAACCCCAGAAGAAGCCAAGGCAGGGTCAATTAGAACAATAGCTTCGGTCGAGGACAAAGCTGATTATTCTGTGGCAAAAGATGCTATAGAAGGGACCAGACTTCAGGTTGTGGAGAATATCAATAAGTATCAAGTCGAAACAATAAAATGGCGTGACAGAAAAGTTCGGCTGAAAAACATTAAGCCAGGGCATTTGGTACTTCGGAGAGTGGCCAATCCAGACATAGTAGGCAAGCTACAGCTGAAGTGGGAAGGACCCTTTCTGGTGGTATCTTTGTCAAGACCCGGTTCTTACAGATTGAAGGATATGGACGGCAACGACATTCCTAGATCTTGGAATGCGAATGAGCTTCGACGATATTATGTGTAACTTGATGTAATCTATTTTCATTTTTTCTTTGGCACCTTTTTCCTTTCCAAAGGGGGAGAAAGGTTTTTAATGGGGCCATAATTTGTAATTTTTTCCTTTCTTATCCAGCTCTACGAGAGCAAAATCCCCCAAAAACGTGTAAAATGTAAAATCTAAGTATGCACTATCGAGTGTAGAGAGAAAAAAAATAGGGAGAAGCTCGAAAGCCGTCCCTAAGGGGATGCAGAGCACGGTGAAGCTACAAAAAGTCGTTCCTAAGGTAGCGCAGCGTAAGTTTTCTGCTCGAAAGTCATTCCTAAGGGAATGCAGAGCCAAATACCACCGAAATAGAAGGCGAAGAAGTTCAAAAGACGTTCCTAAGAGAATGCAGAACTTACACCAAAAAGTCAATGGTGATACCGCCGAAATAGAAGGCGAAGAAGTTCAAAAGACGTTCCTAAGGGGATGCAGAACTTACACCGAAAAATAAGCGATGTAGCCAAAAAATAAACGGCAAAGAGATTTCAGCTATTCTTAAGGGAATGAAGAGTTTTGATTTGGCTTCGTAAGCATGTGTCTGGACATTCATTTGCACAATACATCACATCATTCATTGCATTCATATACATTCATTTAGACATACATAGGATCATCATCATCATATAATACAAATACAAACAGTTGCTTTGGCTTTAATGATAAGGCTTCGGTGAAAGGAAAAGAAGCAAATTTATGCTTCGTTGTGTACGAAAAGAAGGGAAGGTGTTTTTCGCCTTCGGCTCAAAAAATACAAGTTTCATCCACATCAAAGCAATTCATTCATGGACGGAAAGGTAAAAATATATTACAAGGTATGGACAAATTTATAGAGTACTATCTGATTATGATGTTCTTTACAAGAATAATTCAAAAGTTCCTCTAAAGTTTTTCATAGCAATGTTTTCGGCTTCAGCTTCATCCACCAAGCTTCGCATCATTGCTCTTCGGCTTCGTCATCCGGTACATAACAAAGCGTCATAAGGTAAATTCAAGTTTCAATGAAAAGGTAAGCACAAGGTATGAGTTTATTACCGGTTTGAGATGTCGTCGAGCTTCGTCACTAGTCAAGCTTCGTCCACCCTTCGCCCAAATTTGAGTTATGAATCTGTTCCCAATGCTTCGGGCCAGGCCGGGGATGTCATTTAGGTCCGCTGGTGATAAGCTAAAGTTCGGCCTGTTTACAATATTCCCGTGCGTGCAACCAGCCTTCATAAAAGCAACAGCTGTGCCACGAGAAGCTAGCAGAGCACAGAAGTCACCATGCCCAACTATGAATTCATCAAGAGCATAAACTTCACCTTCAATATGATCGAAGATTCCTGGCAGGTCTTCAACTGAAGGTTTAAACTTTTCATAATTGGCTCCAACTGAGTTGAAGACCTGCTTCAGTCGTTGCACGCAAAGGTTGCCGAAGTTCAGACATTTATCTTGAAGTTCTTTCAATGACTTTTGCAAGTTTGAACTCTTTGCAACTTCAGCTTCAAGCTTTGCATCAAAATCCTTCTTCTCTTGTTCGAAGCTTTTTGATTTCACGGAGAGTTCACTGTTTAATTTAGCAATCTCGGCTTGGGCTTCTGCCAGCGAACCCTCCATTGTTTGAATCATGAAATCTTTCTTCTCCAGAGCAGCTTCGTGATCTTTAATTTTGGTCTCTAAGCCCTCAATTATAATCTCATTTCCCTTGTCCTCGCGGTCTTGTTGCATCCTCAAGGTTTTACTTAGTAGTAGACTCTGAAAAAATAACCTTCATCAGAAGCAACCTTCATCTCAAAAATAATAAAAAAGTTAAGGTAGGAATTTTACCTTAAAATTAGAATAAAACAAGCTACTGGCGATATGTTGCCACCGGTATCTGCTAAGGTCGGCCTCAAGCTTCGGAAAGCCAACACTCTTCGATAGAGTGCTGACAACCTTCGCTCCAGTCTAGTCTCGGAGACATCCTAAGCTCTCTTCGTCAACGCCACCGAAGAGCAATGCTCCTGGTTGATAGCCGCATGATATCGCATAATCCCTCAACTCTTCCTTCTCAGCTTTAGACAGCTTTTGCCCAAGTATGTTTTGAAAATTAAAATCCTTTTCCCCCGAAGTATCTTCGGCAATCTCCTTCCCCTTCTCTTTCTCGGGCGCTGGGGCCAGAGACTCTTCGGCAGCTGCAGCAGCTTCTTCCGTAGCCATGTTCAAAAGCATCTTATCAATATCAGAAAAAGTGCTTTCCAGATTTGTATCATTAGCCATCTCAGCTTCGACAGTTGTAGCTTCGGTGGGGGTAGCCTCGGTAGCTGCAGTGTCTTCGACAACTGGTGTTTTTGAAGCCGAAGCCGATGGTGGCGTTTCTTCAATAGCATCAATAACAGTAATAATCCTTCGCCTTTTTTCAGCAGGCTTCTTGATTGCCGCAGGCTCCTCTTTCTTCTGTAAAAGCTTCATCAGTTCTGGCCCTAGTGGCCTTAGCTTGAGAGGTAAAGATTCGGTCATTACCTATAAAATTTCCTCTAGGTCAGCAGCAGGAGGCGTTGAAGGAACTTCTTCCTCTATATCAGTGGTTCTTGGCTTCGTAGCCGCAGCTTTTCTTTTCTTTGGAACAGCCACCTTCGGCTCAGGGCTAGATTTTTTCTTCTTTAAAGCTTTCTCATCTTCTTCTATCATTCTACCAGCTTATCTCTTCATAACACTGACAACTCTTTTTCGCTTTGGCCCTTCGACACCCTTGCTTAATCATTCATAATCAGGGTATTGAAATTGCAGGGCATCCATTACTCGATTCATTCTTCGTTTCGGTCGGGTACCGAAGGCTGCGATCATCAATTGATCTTCTTTCTTAGTATAGTTGCCCAAAATTTCATTGCACATAGCGTCAATCATTTCCAACCATTCTTGGCAAGGCCCTTTGAAATGTTTCTTGAACTTGAAGTGATAAGGCAGTCAAACAAGTTTATTCTTTTTCTTTTCTCCTTTAAGGTTCGGCATATTCCATTCCTTTAATGTCGGAAATACTTTACTGGCCAAGTATTCCTGCACCAAATCTCTAGTAATGATATGCTCAGATACAACTCGGAATTCGCCCACAGCTTCTCGGCATGGTGACCCTTGCAGCATGTCGCATAGGGGCCTAGTTAACCTGAATGTTAGGACAAGTGGGCTCTGAACTATCTTCTCCTTTTTCTCATCAACCTTAACATAAAACCACTCATTCTTCCAATCGGTTGGCCATTTGGTGCGATAACTGACCACTGGAGTCTTCATATCTTTGCGATAAGCAAAGTTGTAATAGCCGAAATTCTCTTGAAGCCCATCTTCTCTAGCCTTCGTTTGATAATGAAGCTCGTGCACCCGGCAGAAAGCTTCGGCAAGTGGCTCCACTCCTTGGCTTCGAAGAGCCCAGATAAAGACGCTGAGCCTAACGATGGCATTAGGAGTCAGCTAATGAAGATAAATTTCAAAATCCTCCAAAACTTCCCCAATCATTTCATGTAAAGGAAACCTCAATCCTGCTTTGAAGAAACTTCTGAAAACTACCACCTCATCATTTTCTGGCTTCGGAGTAGTTTCTTCTCCGCCAAAACGAATTAGCTTCTTCTCGGCTTCCCCGAAGTAGCCTAGCTTTAACATCATGGGCATATCAGCCGCAGAGACAGTAGACTTTCTAAAGTCCAAGTGGGTGGGTTTGGATGGCATGATGGTGTTATAATCTATCTCTTCTTCATCAGCATTACCCTCTTCAATATTAGCCTGTTCAGCTTCGGAAGCATGTGCACCTTCGTCAGAGGCACCCTCTGTTACAACTAGTCCCAATTGCCTCATTACTTCGAAGATTGGGGCAGTTTCAGTAGCTTTGGCCTCCTCTTCATCACGCGTAATTCTAGCGGTTGAACGCACTCTGGCTATTTGTTGATTTCCTTGCAGTTCTTACAGAGTTGATTGTTTTTTCGCAGTTTTTTGACGAAGCTCCCTCTTTTGACGAAGCTAATCCAGAACAGTGGCTCACCCGGAAATGCAGTGAAAAAGCTTCGGCTATGGTTAAAATTTTCAACAGCACAATAGTACAATGGCAATGAATGCTGTGATAACTTCACAACTACCAGTCTGTTTATATAGTGCTGCACGTGGGAAGGTGAATCGCCAAACTAACCACACCCGCTGAACAGTTACTCACACCCGCTGAACGGTGGACCAACCGGTGCTTGGGTCAACAATCGCCAGACCGCGCATATCCGCTGCATGGTGAACCACCTCTCGCGCATGGAATATTTTAATCGTTTCTCGACAACGAGCTTAGGGAAGGTCTGTTTCGGACCTTCGGCATTCCGAAGCTTCAGAGATGTTTTCACGGATCAAGCTCATTATGAAAAATGATCTAGCACCGCGAAGGGGCTACTGTTGGGGGCCAGCTTCGTCGCCGAAGTTCCTGCAAGAAGAAACACCTTCGGAAGATCAACACTGAAGCAGCGCCGAAACTGTCATCTAAGGAGCTTCGGCATAGTAACACGCTTTGAGACGAAGGTGTAGCACCGACTTAAAGATGAAAGGACAGATTGACCCATGATAATTTATGTCATAAATGTAGTCAATTGTACAGGGTGTAATTGTAAATTCACATAGGCTGTGCCCTGTGTCTATAAATAGATGAACAGTACCTCCGTACTGTTCATGCTGATTTATGCTCGCTGGTGTATCACGCTCGGACCTTTGCTTTCTGTGAAGCCGAAGGTACAAATATAATTCAATATCGGTTTTGTTTATCTATAACAATTAAAATATATTGATAACATCATATGATTATTCATGTTGACTTTCATATTTCATATGCTTCTTCTTACATTAATTTACACTGTGATAACGAAGGTATGTCCTTCATCACCTTCGTCTGATGATCATTATATCCCATGGGAAATAATGCTTCGGAGGACTAATGGCATTATCTTTTAACATTTTATGTTGCCTTGTTCTTGATTCATAACACTTGAGAACAAGCCCCCAACACATGTCCTCCGAAGATTTCTCTGATTGCCTAGCTTACAAGCATCTTAAGGTAAATTCTGTTGATTTTACTTTTAAACTTCACATTAGACTAATACAAAACTACGTTAACCTTTTTTCTTGACTTTTTGCAGGGTTTATTTCTGAGCAAAGCTCTAAAGAACAAAAGAAATGTTGAGGGTGAGGCTGCCCGAAAAGAGATAGTTAAGACCAGATCCAAAGTATTCGGGCTTCGGTTTGACTACGAAGAAAAGGAGAAATCTTTCAAAATTCTAAAAAATATTTTATTGAAAGTCGAACCGAAGTCCATGCTATGTGTGAAGAGAAAAGCAAGCATGAAGAAATAATGGGGAGGAAAGTATCAGAGCTCAAAGCATTGAATGCTAAAAGGGACAAGCGAATTGCATCGCTCGAGGTTGAGCTAAAACGAGAAAAAGAGGAATATGAAGATGAAATAACGAAGATAATGCAAGCATCTGCCGAAGCAACCGTTAACCTTAGTGGTGCTCAAGTGAAGATGGATTATCTCAAAGATGAAGTAAACCATGTAAGGCAACTTAACGAGAACTATCGCATTTTAGTAGTAAACTGCTACACCCTCGGCAACAGGTGCTACAATGAATTGATAAAGACCTTGCTTCTACCAGAGCTAGCTCTCGAGAAAAAGCATTGATGCGGTGGGTACTGAGTGAAACTCGTGCTTACAAAAGTGTTCTTTTGGCGCGCCAGGACTACTGTGCATGGATAGGCGCCCGAAGCACTGGTTCGGTTTTACTTAAAGCCAGGTGCAATGACTTAAGGACTTGCACTGACCCTGACTTTAGATTTACGCTGACCACGTCCGAAGGTCAACTGTTGAGGCTTCGAAATGGTCTAAAAATTCTTATCTGATAAATGGAAGAATGGCGAAAAAGAGATTAGTATTGAAGAATCTATAAAAAATAGGGAGAAGGTTTGTATCCTATTACCTTCGTCTTTACCTGCGTGGGGCATGCACATACTAACTTTCAAAATTTTTCAGGCATGACAGGTAGCTGAAAGAGCTATAGATATTAGATAAAAGCTACAAAGCAAGAAAGCCAAAGGTGTTTGACCTTTTTTTGCTTCTATTAGATTTTGGTACATTCATGCTTTAGTAATTGTTTTACTAACTCTTGCTAAGAAGTCTCTACTTCATTGGTGATAATTGAAGTAAAGCATACTGAAGCTGAAGCTAAGGATGCTACTGTCGAAGCTGAAGTAGTAGCTGGCTAGCTGCTAGGGCTATGAAGAAATTCGCAGATGGTGATGTCCTCAAAATTTGTGAGTAAATCTATGACGAAGTGATGCAGGGCAACAAAGGAAATTGATAAAATGATGTGAGAAACAAATATATTTTGTTGTATTATTTTTACTAGTACGAAGTGTTTGCACACTTTGAAACTTTTCAAGTGATTGGTAATATATGCGTACTTTTTGCTTCTCTATTTTCTTTTGTGATGTGTGAAATTTTATTTAACATGTGTTTTTGAGCCAAAGGTGAAAAACACCTTCCCTTCTTTTGACACATTACAAAGGAACACTTATATAGATGATTTCGAAGTAAATTAAATTTATGCCGGCATGAATGAATTGTTGCTCTGCATTTCCTTAGGAACGACTTTAGAGCTTTTTCATCATGACTTAGGTGAATAAAATATAGCTCTGCATTCCCTTAGGAAGGACTTCAGAGCTTTTTCACCGTTACTTAGGTGAATAAAACGTAGCTCTGCATTCCCTTAGGAACGACTTCATAGCTTTTTCACCATGACTTAGGTGAATAAAACATAGCTTTGCATTCCCTTAGGAACGACTTCAAAGCTTTTTCACCGTTTCTTAGATGAATAAACATAGCTTTGCATTTCCTTAGGAACGACTTCAGAGATTTTTCACCGTTACCTAGGTGAATAAAACATAGCTGTGCATTTCTTTAGGAATGACTTCGGAGCTTTTTGACATTTGCTTACTCGAAGCTTTGACTGCAACATTTTTGACATTGCACTCGAAGGTGCTAGGTCATTATTACATTGATTTGCATGATATAGAAAATTAAAAGTCTGTGAAAGTAATATATATATATATAGTAATGTCTTATTGATAGCATCGGGTTTACTTACCCAGCCCGTTGGGGTTTTTAGTATAAATGCTTTGTCTTCGAGACCATACTATTGACAGTACGAGTTTCAAATCCCTCTTTTTTGTCCCTTTGCTGCAAATCTTGCATTGGTAACTTGGGATGACCAGGAGGCACTTGGTCATAGGGAGGTGTTCCAGTGATGAAGGAAGCAAATGGTGACTATGCACTCATTACTAGATTGCCTGAGGTGTTTGAGGCCGAAGGTAAATTTAGTCTTGGCTCCTGTAACTGAGGCTGGACATACTGTGGGATGTAAGGTGAATAGTACGATGATGTATTCAACTCCTCTTTTGACTGGGAGGGTTGAGTGGCTAATGAATCAAGTTCCTTCTATTTGTTGATAATATGTTGGCATGTTCTTGTGGTGTGGCCTTTGCCCTCACCACAAAATAAAAAGAATGGTTTCCTTGGCGGTGCATTGAATCTACCACCAAAATTTTGGCCTCCCCTTTCGCCTCTCGGATCAGGGGGACGAAATGTGCTGTGTAAAGCTTGCTATTGGGAGTTTGCTTGCTGCTGGCCAACTAACCATGAGACTAGGCCATCTTTTCCTCACCCTGCATCGGGTTTTGAATGCTTGAAATATGTCTAGGATGGAACCTTCCCCCGAAGCCCCTGTCTGCTTCAGTGTATCTCTGTAGCTCCTCCCTTCTCTAGCTAAAATCAGTGTTGGCCCTTATGTATTTGTCCATCTTCTGCAATAACTTATGGAGAGTGTGGAGGTTTTCTTGCAATTTATTGGGCTGCTTGTCTTGGTCTAAGCCCTTTGATCATGTCCTCGATGACAATGTTTGTCGGTGTTTTGGGTCCGACCGCACACCTGGGGTTGCCCCTCGAGGTGTTTTTAGGAGTAGGACGGTGTCGCCGACTGTAGCAAAATGGTTCGTGCCAGATGCACGAGGGACAATGGACAGTATTTGCAGGTTCGGGCCGCTTAGAGATGCGTAACACCCTACGTCCTGGTGAGGATGCTTTGTCCAACGGATTACAAGTCAGTTCTCTGAAGTGAGAACGTAGAGGGTTGAGGTGGATGGCTGAGTAGTGAGATCGATCGTTCTGAAGGGGTGCTCCCTGGGCCTTATATATTCGACCGTGGGGCAATACATGTGGATATAATAACAACGTGCTCCTAAAGGATAGTGAACTGTTTGAGTCTATCTTCCTATGATTCTGCCGACCTATCCTCTCCTGGTTCCGCTACATGGGGCTCCATCGCGGGAAAGTCGGATCTTCTGTTGTGGTTTCTCGCTCAACGCTGCGGGGCCATCCGGGCTTGCACCGATCCGGCCCTACGTCGATCTGCTTTACTGATTGTCCCTCCCCAGGCCCATGAAGGAATGACCTTACGATTTATTGGGCCCTTGGGCCTTTCGTGAGGTCTTTTACCCTTCCAGTGGACCCGGGGGATATCTGTCCCCCACAAGCCCCCGATCTTTGGGTTGATTTTGAGGTAATCGGCCCAAAGATCCTAGGCCTAGCTTGTAGGTAATTTGGAGAAAAACGATTTCTTACTGTCTCCTTCTGCTGTGATCACTCATACACTGGAGCTTTGTTTCGTGCTTGTGCCTTAAGAGTCGGCATTTCATATTGTAGGACCCTGAACTTCATTGGGTGCACCAGAGGTGCACCCAATGGGTGTAGCCCCCGAGCTTCGAGTAGATTTTAGAAGATAATCTACTCGAAGGTCTTCATCAGAGATTATTTTTATTTTCTTCTCATACTTTGGTTGAGGGTCAGCCTTGTCTTTTAATCTTGTCTTATGCCTTAGAAGTCGGCACTATCTTGGCTTGAAATGGTGATCCATGGGGTGCACCGAAGGTGCACCCAATGGGTGTAGCCCTCGAGCTTTGAGTGGATTTTTGAAAACAATCCTCTCAAAGGTCTTTACTTCATGTCCTTTTGCCGAGAGTCATATTTTTTCTTTTTTTGAATGCCTTAGAGGTCGGCATTATGTCATCCATATTATGCTTTAGAGGTCAGCATTATGTCATCAGTATTATGCATCCGAGGTCAGCACGTATTTTGTCTTTTGCAGCCGAGTTCGTGATCCGCCCATATCTTGCTAGGTGGTGCAATTTATTTGCTCTGCGACCGATTGGACATTTGATGGACGTTCCCTGGCTAGTCTTCACGTCGCTTCCGTCGGTCAGATTTTGTACTTCACCGGCTATATTTGGCTTTCCTTTGATCCTTACTGATATCTCATTTTTGTCTTGAGGTGTTCATTGCACGCTCTGCACGGATGTGACAGTTTTTGAAAAATATACTGATAATTCCTAGGCGTCCCCTTCCAATGGGTATGGGCAAGGGACGGCTTGGTACGCTGAGCGTTTTAGCCGGCTGCTTCTGAGTAGTAATGTGATGTGACGGCGGGCGTAATCATATCCTCCGCGCTGTTGACTGGAGTCCCAATGGGTGTTGCATTGCATGAAACGGCGTCAGCCGCGCGTCTTCAGACGGGTTGAAGTGTGTATTGAATGCCTCGCGATTGTTCAGTGACCGCGGTTGGAGGTGAGCGGTTGCCTCCTTCTTATATAAATAGTGCCTTTGCCTCTCTAGTTTTTTCACATCCCTTGCTGTTCTTCACTGCTTACCTTCTTCCTCTCCTTGCATTTCCGCCATGGGCAAGAAACGCAAGTGCGAGCCGACTCCTCCGTCCGAGGACTTTGGTGACTCGGAATACTCAGAGGAGGAGTTCTCCTCTGAGTCCGAGGGGTCTCTGGCTCCCATCCCTCTTCATGAGTCGTCTGATGATTCAGACGACTCCTAGAGGATCACCGCCGAGGTCTGGACTTATATCCGGGCCGTCGAGCGCTCCGGGCTCACGGGCTCGGATGAGTCGGAGTACTCCTCGGACGAGGAGGACTCGTCCGAGGAGGACGGTGGCGGCGATGGCAAAGGCGACGACGACGACGACGACGGAGGCGATGGCGACGGTGGCGACGGTGATGACGGCGACGGCGGCAGCAGGGGCGGCAACGGAAGCAGCAGGGGCGGCAGCGGCGGCGGCGGCAGGGGCGGCAACAAGGCCAGTGGCTAAATGCCACTGGTTTTTAAATATTAGTATAGATTAGAAGTAGTATAGTGAAATAATGTAGTAGTATTAGTAATGTAGAGTAGTATAGTGTAGCGTAGGTAGTAGTAGTGGTAATAGTAGCAGTAGTAGTAGTAGAAGGTAGTATAGTAGTATCAATAGGGAAGTTATCAACTCTTAATGAGTTGATTTGTAAGTACTGTTACTTCCCTTAATGAAGAATGGCTTTGTCTCCTCAGGTACTAATTACTGTGCTTCATAGTAGGTCGATCTCTTATTTGTGGAGTTGATTCATTCGGAATAGCAACTGAATAACTCGGGCATCGTATCGCCGCTTCAGGGGTGATGGCCGAGCTTACTACTGTCGATATTTACGCATTTGAATTAGAGTCCGAGTGATGATGAAACCGTGCCAGCATCGAAATAACTGTTGACCACGTCGACGCTCTTTAGATGCGACAGCCGAGTGACCTGTAACAACGTCAGCGTTTTTTAGAGATAATCCGCCGAGCGACTGAGGATATCGTCGGCGCTTTAGAGATAGCTGCCGAGCGATTGAAGATATCATCAGCGCTTTAGAGATAGCTGCCGAGCGACTGAAGGTATTGTCGGCACTTTAGAGATAAATGCCGAGCGACTGATGATAACGTCAGCGTTTTAGAAATAACAGCCGAGTTAAAACGGGTCGTGTCAGCCACTTTGAGGATAGTAGCCGAGTGATGATATGGCACACCGGGGTTTTAGAAGTAGCCGCCGGGTGATGACGTGGCACGCCGGTGTTTTAAAAGTAACTGCCGGGTGCTGACTGGGCGCTTTTGGAGACGGTATCCGACTCGGGAATATCCCGCTTATACTGCGCTTTCAGCCGCCTCTGCTTTCCGTGCCCTAGTTCTTGCCTTCCTGCCTCCAAATCCTCTCTACAATTCGGCTCTCGCTCTGTTCGCTAGCAGAATTGAGATGGCGCCCAAGAGAAAGGCCTCGAGTTCATCCGCTGCAGTAATTCCCCCCATCGACCCCAACAGCTAGTTGCCTTTCGCAGGTAACCACACGTCTATTGTCTCTGAGCCTGATCTCCTCCACCTCATGTCCATCGGGGTTCTTCCCCCGAGGGAGCTTTGTTCTTGGCGGATTTGTCATGGGGTCACTGTCCCGACAGAGGATACCCATGAATCCGTGGTTTATGTCCCTTTTCTTCTCCGCGGTCTCGCTCTCCCCATTTCTCCCTTTTTTCGCGGCCTCCTTGATTTTTATCGCCTTAACTTGACCCACCTGAATCCCAATTCTATTCTTCAAATTTCTATTTACATTCATTTGTGTGAAGCTTTTCTTGGTGTGCTGCCACATTTCGGGTTGTGGAAGTACTTGTATTACTGCCGCCCTGGAATGGCCGGGGGTCAGCATCAGCTGGTTGGGGGTGCTAGTCTGGAGATGCGCCGTGGGAGGAAGACTGAGTATCTTGAAATCCCTCTCAAAGACAGTATCAAGGGATGGCGCTTGGAATGGTTTATTGTTGAGAACCATGGAAATTCTCTCCCCCCACAGTCGGTAAGACAGCCGGATGTTCGCACTCTGAGTTGGACTGAGTCTCCCATGGATCAGGAGGTAGCTGAGGCGAGGGATTTGCTAGCTGAAGTTGGACTGCTGAAAGAAAAGGGTCTGACTGCCGAGGCTGTGGTTGCTGATTTTGTTTTCAAGAATATTCAGCCGTTAAAGGACAGGGCATACCTGGCTTATCTGTACCGAGGTCTAGCTGACTCAACTCGGGTTACCAATAGGAAAATTCCCTCTATAGACTTGGTGAACCGACTTGAGATGATTCTTAATGGCAAGGTATCAAATATTGGTGCCCCAGTGGCATACTCGGCATGGAGCCTGCCTCCTCCCAAGGCCTTCACTCTTTTTGTGTCAAATCCACCTGTCACTGATGACGGTTTGGGCCTTAGAGTGCGACCCTCTGCCGAAGAAGTTAACACTTTGGTTGCCTCGCTCGGGGAAATTCCTGATGACGAACGGCAAGTCCACTTTGAGGTGCCTTTGGATCCCAGTGACGCGGAAATAAGTGCTATGCTTGATTTGCTGGCTGAGGACTCTCCTGATGCTGCTCCTGTCAGGACATTGGTGGTGGCGCCTCTCCCAGAAGCTAGTACGACTTTGGATATTCAGAAGCCTGCTAGTGCTCGCCCGAGACGCCCTTGCCGAGCCAATCAACTTGATCCTTCTGCTGATGAGCAGAAAAAGAAAAAGAGACGTCTTCGGCAAGTATCTAGTTTGGATCGAGGCGCTGGTCCTTCGGTTCCTGCTGCTGAGGAGGTTCTCGTGCCTGATTTTACTGACGCCGACTCCAATGGGTGTGCTCCATCTGCTGTTGATCCCAATGGGTGTGCCCCACCCGATGCGGATCCCAATGGGTGTGTTGCTTATGTTGTTGATGAAAACGACAGGGAGGAAGAAGATGAGGTCCCTCTGACTCGGAAAAACAGTCGATAGTATATTGCTAGTGGGGAGAGTAGTGGAGTTCCTTCTCCTGCTCTGTCAGCTCTCGTTGGTCTACAGGAGTTATCTCTAGCAAATTTGATCAGACTCTAGAGGATATGGTTCCAGAGGATCTTTTATCAGAGCCAGCGGATGATGGTGTGATGGAGGTTTGTGCTGATGTGCTTGATGCTGGGTTGAGGTCATCCCGCGCCTCATCGACCTTAGAGCGTGGTCTTGAGGGTCAGGAGACTGACTTGGATCATCTCGGTCCCATGGAAGTAACTAAGGGGCTTTCAGCCTTAGAAGCGGCCACTACGGAGAACCTGGCCTTTAAGGATGGTGTTGACGCTTACCCAGCCCCCGAGGGTGTTGCCGAGGGTGACTCAGCCTGGGTGGGAAGTGCAAGCCATTGCCCAGCCCCCGAGGGTACTGCCGGAGATGATCCGGCTCACGTGGGTAGCGCAAACTATGACCCAGCCCCCGAGGGTGTCCGAGCGGGGTCTCCCTCTTGTACTTCCATGGACGTTCATGCGGGATCGCCTCCGCACTCCGGCTGCATGGTGGTAGCCCAAGATTTGGACCAGGGAGTCGCTTTAGAGGGCAGCGTCCCCGCTGGCCAAGTTTTCAGCTCTGTTGATGGCACTGAGTTGGTTCCTGCTGGTTTGTTGCAAGCTGCTTCAGGTGGCAACCTTATGCTCGGTCGTCAATTGATCTCCAATGATTTGGGAGTCCCTTCGTTCTTTTCCAATCTCCAGGTACTGTGATATATTCTGTTCTGACTTTTGTACCGTATGAACTGCTGTCATTACATCCGTTTGTTCTCCTTATCAGGCTCTGGTGGACGGGATGGCTAGCCAGCTGAGGTTGCAGGGTGCTTCTGTTCCAGAAGGAGCTTTGTCTCTTGCACGTTGGAATCCGGTGTTACTTCAACAACGTGTCTCTGACTTGGAGGCGACCAATGCTGGTTAGTGCTTTTCTGCTCCTTTTTGTCTTTGTTATTGAACTGCCTTACATTCTGACCCTTTTTGTTTGATTGTCTCCTGCTAGATATGACTCGGCAAATTTCCACTCTTGAAGAAAAACATTCTCGAGATCAGGTTGAACTGGTCCAGCGGTGCTCTAATGTTGAAGAAAAGTATTCTCAAAGCCAAACTGAACTAGCCCAGGTTTCTGCTGCCCTAGATGACGCCAATGCACTGAGCTCTTCCCTTCGCACTCAGCTTGATTCTGAAAAGGTGACTTATGAAACTGTGCCTTGCATTGCTGTGTTCCTATTGCTTGTTTGATGTTTGAAAGGAGTTGATTCTTGTCTGTAGGAATAAAAACGTGTCCTTGCTGCGTCTCGCGACAATCTCGACAGACTGTATCGCGACTCTAGCAATTCGTTGACCATCCTGGAGAGGAGTCATCGCTTCTCCATGGAGGAGTTAGATAATCTTCGCTGTAGGCTGCAGGAATCCACGGATGACGTGATCCGTCTCAGGCAGTTGATATCGGCTAAGGATGCTACTATCAAAGAACTCCGTGCTTCCAAGAAATCCATCGCCCAGGAGCTAGAAACTGCTCAATTGGCTGCCAAGGTTGCTGAAGAAACTTCCATTACTATGAGAGCCCAGCGCGACAGAGCCATGAACAAGGCCATTCGGGCGGGACGAATCTTGATGAGGAGACCCGGCGTAGTTGTTCCTCAAGATATAACGCTGACGTGAATGCTGCTCCCGATTCCTCAAGTCGCCCTTCCTCGTCGGTTGCTCCTGAGAAAGACATCGCGAAATAGAGAAATATTTTGCGTGCTTTGAGCGCACGGTTAGCACGGTCATATATTTGTTAGAGGACACCAGTTTAGCATTTGAATGATATTGCTATTCTCCTATTGTTTTAGAATTCAACAATACATAAATTTGCAGTAGTAAAAGGTTGTGTGATGGTTTTGAAACTTGTTTACGGGATATAGAAGTCATCCCTATATGAGTAGTCGTAAGCGCGTCAGATCGCCTTAAATCGCTGCTGACTTAAGTCGATTGTTTTTGTTTATAGGGCATAGTGATCACCCCGAGTTAAGTAAGCGTGAGCATGTTGCACCGTCTTAAGTCTTTGCCGACTTAAGCCGATTGCTCCGTTAGCAGGGCATAGTGGTCACCCCGAGTTAAGTAAGCGTGAGCATGTTGCACCGTCTTAAGTCTTTGCCGACTTAAGCCGATTGCTCCGTTAGTAGGGCATAGTGGTCACCCTGAGTTAAGTAAGCGTGAGCATGTTGCACCGTCTTAAGTCTTTGCCGACTTAAGCCGATTGCTCCGTTAGTAGGGCATAGTGGTCACCCTGAGTTAAGTAAGCGTGAGCATGTTGCACCGTCTTAAGTTTTTGCCGACTTAAGCCAATTGCTTCGTTAGCAGGACATAGTGGTCACCCCGAGTTAAGTAAGCGTGAGCATGTTGCACCGTCTTATGTCTTTGCCGACTTAAGCCGATTGCTCCGTTAGTAGGGCATAGTGGTCACCCTGAGTTAAGTAAGAGTGCTAGTCAATCATGAACAAATTGAGTATCTTTGAAGCCTTCTTTATTGATGACATATCTCCCGTTTTACAGAGTACATTGTCGTCCCGATAGCTTTTGAAATTCAGCTAGGGGTAAAACTTCCTGAGGTGTTCTATATTCTAAGAGTTCCCAATTTCTGTGCCGTCCATCTGAGTTAGACAATATGATCCCGGCCGAGTGACTTCTGCTACTATGAATGGTCCCTCCCATAAGGGTGACAACTTGTGCCGTCCTTCCCCCATTAGAATTCGGCGGAGGACGAGATCTCCCACTGAGAAGGATCGTTGTCGCACGGCCTTGTCGTGATAGCGTCTCAGAGTCTGCTGGTATCGTGCTGATTGAATTACTGCATTCAGCCGTTCTTCTTCGAGTACATCAATGTCCTCCAGCCTAGTAGCTTCGGCTTCTGCTATGTTTTCAAAGATCAACCTCGGCGCCCCGAATTTGAGATCGGCGGGTAATACTGCCTCTGACCCATAGACCATGAAGAAAGGAGTATTTCCATGTAGAGCTCGGCTAGGTTGGGTTCTTAGGCTCCAAACGACGTAGGGCAATTCCCTTATCCACTTTCCTGCAAACTTTTCATTCTTTTCGAAGACCCTTTTCCTGAGTGCCTCCAGTATCATCCCGTTAGCTCGCTCAACCTGCCCGTTGGCCCTCGGATGTGCTACCGAAGCATACTTGATCTGGATGCTCTTTTGCTCACAGAAATCGAAGAATTCTGAACTTGTGAAGTTGGATCCTAAGTCAGTTATGATATTGTTTGGTATTCCAAATTTGAATATTATGTCTTGTATGAATTCCACGGCCTTAGCCGAGGTTAAAGAAGCAATGGGTTTGAACTCTATCCATTTGGTGAATTTGTCCTTTGCTACCAGTACATGAGTGTATCCTCCTTGAGCTTTCTTGAAAGGTCCAATCATATCCAGTCCCCAGCATGCGAAGGGCCAAGTTACTGGTATGGTCTGCAATTGCTGTGCTGGTAGGTGTTGTTGCTTTGACAAGTACTGGCAAGCTTCGCACCTCTGAACTAGCTCGGCTGCATCGCTTTTCGCAGTTGGCCAATAGAATCCCGACCTGAAGACCTTCCCGACTAGTGTCTTGGATGCTGCGTGTATTCCACATTGCCCAGCATGGACCTCATCCAGAAGTTGCTTCCCAGTAGATGAGAGAATGCACTTCATGAGGACGCCTGATGCACCTCTTCTATATAATGTTTCCCCAATGAGTGTGTAGTGGGATGACTGTCTGGCGATGCGCTCGGCTACATTTTTGTCATCTGGTTCCTCTTCATTCTTTATATATCTGATAATCGGTCTTCTCCAGTCATCAGAGTCTGACTCTGGTTGATTTACGATATTACACTCTTCTGCCTGATCCATTGAGATGCTTGGTTGTGGTATTTCTTGTACAAAGACTCCGGGTGGGACCTGAGTTCGACTGGATCCTAGCTTGGACAATACATCAGCCGCCGTGTTTCGATCTCTTTCTACATGATGAAATTCTAGGCCTTCAAACTTATCTTCTAGTTTCTGGACGGCAGCGCAGTATTTTCCCATTGAATCTTTCGAATAGTCCCATTCTTTGTTTATCTGGCTTATGACCACCAGAGAATCTCCGTATACCATTAGTCTCTTGATGCCTAATGATATGGCGATGTTTAGTCCATGGATCAGAGCTTCATACTCGGCTGCATTGTTGGAGGCTGGAAATAACAACTGGAGGGCATATTTGAGGTGTTCGCCTCCAGGTGCGATGAAGAGAATTCCCGCGCCTGCTCCCTGCAGCTTCAGCAAGCCATCAAAATACATCCGCCATACTTCTGTCGTTTCCGGGTTCTCTGGTACTTGTTGTTCAGTCCACTCTGATACAAAGTCGACCAATGCTTGAGTTTTGATGGCAGTGCGAGGTCGAAACTCGATGTCATGAGATCCCAGTTCACAGGCCCACTTGGCTATTCGGCCAATGGCTTCCTTGTTGTGAAGAATATCCCCTATCGGAAAACCGGTGACTACTATGACTTTGTGGTCATCAAAGTAGTGACGTAGCTTGCGGGCAGTTAGAAGTACTGCGTATAATAGCTTCTGAACTTGAGGATACTTTTTCTTCGAGGGACCCAGAGCTTCACTGATGAAGTGGACAGGGTGTTGCACTGGGTAGGCATGTCCTTCTTCTGCTCGTTCGACTACCAACGCGGTGCTTACCACGTGAGTCGTGCAAGAGATATATAGCAGCAGATCTTCAGCCGGTTGAGTCGATGTGGCTCGCCGTGGTGGTTTCAGCACTGGTGGGGTTGTCAGGAATTTTTCAGTGCATCTAGGGCTTCCTGTGCTTCTGAAGTCCACTGAAACTTGTCCACCTTCTTGAGTAGCTTGTAAAATGGTAAACCTTTTTCCCCCAGCCTGGATATAAATCTACTCAGGGCTGCCATACATCCGGTGAGTCGCTGAACCTTCTTTTGTGATCGTGGAGCTTCCATTTTCATGATAGCTTCAATCTTTTCCGGATTAGCTTCAATTCCCCGGTGGCTGACGATAAATCCGAGTAACTTTCCTGCTGGTACCCCAAAAATACATTTTTCGGGATTAAGCTTCCACCGATATCGCCGTAGACTATTGAAAACCAGCTGCAAGTCTTCGATGAAGTTTTCCGAGTTCTCTGTTTTGATTACCACGTCATCCACGTAGGCTTCCACATGCTTGCCCCAGTGATCGGCTAAGCATGTTTGAATGGCTCTCTGATAGGTCGCTCCAGCGTTTTTGAGGCCGAACGGCATGGAGGTATAACAGAAAGCACCAAACGGAGTGATGAACGCCATTTTTTCCTCGTCTTCCTTCGCCAAGCTGATCTGATGGTATCCGGAATAGCAATCCAGGAAAGACAGCACAGAACATCCAGCGGTGGAGTCTACCACCTAATCTATCCTTAGGAGCCCGAAGGGATCCTTCAGACAATGTTTGTTGAGATCAGTATAGTCGACGCACATGCGCCAATCCACTTTATTCTTTTTGAGTACAAGAACAGGGTTGGCTAACCACTCGGGATGTAACACCTCTCTGATAAACCCAGCCGCGACCAAGCGGGCCAACTCAGCACGAATGGCCTCTCTCTTGTCAGGCGTGAAACGACGTAGTTTTTGCCAGATCGGCCTTGCCTGGGGGTAGACCTTCAGTTTGTGCTCGGCCAGTTCTCTCGGGACTCCCGACATATCCGCAGGTTGCCATGCGAATACGTCTCGGTTGTCTTGCAGAAACCGGACGAGCGCGCCTTCCTATTTATCATCCAGGCTGGAGCTGATGATGGCAGTCTTGCGTTCATCAGCGAACCCCAGATTGATCCTTTTAGTTTCTTCAGTCGGCCGCATAGAGGTCGCAGCTTGAGCTTCGTTCGCCGATGCCGTAAGGTCTTCCTCAGGCTTAGAGTTTTCCTGGATCGAAGAAGTCGCCGACGGTTTGGTGGCGAGGGCTGCTTGGATGGCCACTCGGAAACATTATGCGGCGCCTTGGAAGTCAGCACGCACAGTTATGATTCCTTGTGGTCCCGGCATCTTCAATATCATGTACGTGTAATGCGGAATGGCCATGAATTTTGCCAATCCGGGCCGCCCGATGATGGCGTTGTACCCGTAGTCGAAATTCGCCACTTCAAACCTTAGGAACTCGGTTCTGTAGTTCTCCTGAGTTCCGAAGGTGACGGGCATGTAGATGTGGCCCAGCGGGTATTCCCCTTCGGTTGGCACGATGCCGAAGAAAGGAGTATCTGACTCGTGGAGTTCTTTGAGGTGAACTTCTAAGCCTCGAAGTGTCCGGGGGAAGGTGACGTTGATGCTGCTCCCCCCGTCCACTAACACCTTCTTCACCCTGCTCTCTCGGATCACAGGATCAACAAGGAGCGGGTATTTGCCTGGGTGGTCGAAGTTGAGCCATTGATCCGCCCGAGTGAAGGTGATCGGGTGCTCCGACCATCGGTACGGAGCAGGAGGACCGGTGGTTGCCACCAGTATCTGGCGATCGTTGAGCTTTTGCTGTCTTTTGTTCTCCTGCGACTCGTGTCCGCCGAAGATGACGTTGACCTCCCTGTCAACGCGCGGGAAAGCTCCTCCTCCTCCCTCCTGCTGCTGCTGGGGTTATCATGGTTCTTCTGGTCCTCCCCGTGGTGGAGGAGGAGGTAGAGGTTGGAAGGGTCGGCCGTGTCCGACGGAGTGCTTGAAGTTCCGGCAGTTCCGAAGAGTGTGGCGCATGTCCTTGTGGTACGAGCACTGGGCGTCAAGGATGTCGTCCAGCGTGCGCTCGCCTCCACGAGGTCCTCCCCAGGCGCGAGAAGCAGGTGGTCCGGCGGCGTGCACTTCTTCGCGAGGTCTCTTCTCCCAGCGTTTGTCAGGTTGCTGGTTCGCGTCGTGTCGTGGTGCTGCCGGTGCGGGCTTTGCTCCCCCGATGAGGTCCAGGGCTCACTCGTCGGCGGTGATGTAGAGGTCGGCTTCCCGGAACAGCTCCTCAGAGGTAGTTGGCGCCTTCTGCAATATGGCTCGGACGAAGGCCGAGTCATTGGATCCTCTGTAGAAGTCCTCGATCACAGCCGCCTCCGTGACTTCGGGGATACGATTTCTCATGGTCTGGAACCTTTTGAGGTATGACTGGAGGGTTTTGTCCCCCCGGCGTTTGATGGATTTGAGGTCCCATGGTTGTGCCGGTTTGTCGGAGAGGTACTAAAAGTTGGCGGTGAAACGTCGGCTGAAATCGCTCCAGTCATCGATGCAATGTCGGGGTAGATGTCGTAGCCATTGCAGTGCGTCTTGCCCGAGGACAATGGGTAAGTACGCAGTCATTACGTCCTCGGACGCTCCGGCGGCTCGAGCGGCGGTGGTGTAGACGGCCAGCCAGCCTCCTGGGTCCTGCTTAGGTTCATACTTATCAACATTGGATACCTTGAAGTTAGGGGGCCATTGAATGGCCCTAAGGCGTGGAGTAAGGGCGGACACTCCACATGTGTCCTCCTGTCGTCGGGGATGATGCCTGTCCCGAGGAGGGGAGTAGTTGTTGTGGTTTCTCGACCGTCCCTAGGTAGTTCCGCTAGTCGAGGCCGTCATTGATTCGGGTCTGGTGGCTTGACTCCGAGTTGGGATGCCATGATCCCTGTCGTACTCTTCTCGGCGGCGGATCTCGTTCTCATGCCGTCGTTCACGCGAAGCGTTGATGGAGCTCCGTGCGTCTCGACGACTGTTGATGGTGTGTCGCAAGTCGTTCGGCGGGTGAGCGAGATGTAGAAGATGGTTGGCTGCTTAGGTGAACAGGCATCGATAGCCCTCGGCATCGGGAGTCCGAGGGAGTCCGTCAGCTATCCGAGCTAGTACTCCTCCAACTTCACTCGGCGTGTTCATGGCTCGGGCGAAGTCGGGGTTCAGGTTGCGACCGAAGAGTGGATTTTCCCGGCGCTGCCTTGCATCTTGCTCGGCTTGTTCCTGAGCTCGTCGACGATCACGTCATCGGGAGTTCCTTCGTTCTCTGAAGACGCGTTCTTCCGGAGTTTCTCCCATCTCCGAGACCTCGTCTCGCGAGACAGGCTGCTCTGGATTCCGTTCTCCGGCTTCGTGATGTCGCCGGATGTTTCGGCGCCGGTTTCTTCGTCGACGGGACTCCCGCTGAGGTGGTTCTTCCCCAGGCACGGTCGGCTCGTCGTCGGAGATAGGAGGCGACTCCACTCTCCCGATGAAAAGAATGTTGGGGTAGAATGGCGTGGCTGTCGTGGCGATCTTCCCTTGGAGAGCTAGAGGTTGCGTTTTTCCGATATCTTCGGAGTTTGTTGGAGGAGACTTCTTTCTTGGCGGATCTGCAATGCGGTGTAGAGTTCCCTCTTCGTCTGCTACGAAGGAGATCGTTCCAAAGCAGAACGTGGATCCGGGACGGAAGGTGATCTTGTCGTGGAAGGTGATGGCCATTGAGCTAGCTTAGATCGTCGACACACCCCTACCTGGCGCGCCAGCTGTCGGTGTTTTGGGTCCGACCGCACACCTGGGGTTGCCCCTCGAGGTGTTTTTAGGAGTAGGACGGTGTCGCCGACTGTAGCAAAATGGTTCGTGCCAGATGCACGAGGGACAATGGACAATATTTGCAGGTTCGGGCCGCTTAGAGATGCATAACACCCTACGTCCTAGTGAGGATGCTTTGTGCAACGGATTACAAGTCAGTTCTCTAAAGTGAGAACATAGAGGGTTGAGGTGGATGGCTGAGTAGTGAGATCAATCGTTCTGAAGGGGTGCTCCCTGGGCCTTATATATTCGACCGTGGGGCAATACATGTGGATATAATAACAACGTGCTCCTAAAGGATAGTGAACTGTTTGAGTCTATCTTCCTATGATTCTGCCGACCTATCCTCGTCTGGTTCCGCTACATGGGGCTCCATCGCGGGAAAGTCGGATCTTCTGTTGTGGTTTCTCGCTCAACGCTGTGGGGCCATCCGGGCTTGCACCGATCCGGCCCTACGTCGATCTGCTTTACTGATTGTCCCTCTCGAGGCCCATGAAGGAATGACCTTACGATTTATTGGGCCCTTGGGCCTTTCGTGAGGTCTTTTACCCTTCCAGTGGATCCGGGGGATATCTGTCCCCCACAATGTTGTACTAGACTGCTGGTGCCTAGGCTCGAAGATGAAGAAATCTTCGGCCAAATGCCTAGAAGTACTTATCTGGGTCCTTGGTACATTGAAACAAAGCTTTTTTTAGTGATTGGATTTGACTGGAAGACTGAGAAGCTGGTGAGGAGCATTTGTAAAGCCTAAAATTTGCATAAGAAAAAAGAATAAAATAAATAAATATATTTATAAGTGGGTGTTTTGGATTATGGAACCTTTAGAGATTATCTAGTTTTCTTCTCGTTGTGCATTCTCAATTAAAGGAATTATATTGATCAAATAACAAATAAATAAATATAGAAATATGCATATCATACTGGAGTTCTTGTATTATCTTTTCTTGTATTATCTTTTTTTGCATTTGTAAAATAGAATTTATATGAGATAAGCTTAAGTTTGAAAAAATAGAATTTGAAAATGGAAAGAGAAATAAGAAAAGAGAATGAAAAAGAGATGGAAAAGAATATACATTACAAAGAAATATATATAAATAATTATAATTATTCATGCTGGTACATTATTTGTGCACTTAATCTGTGTGTGAAACTCACCAGCAAATTTGAATTCAAAATACCAAATTTGGAAATTTAGAAAGAAAGACAAAGTTGTAATTATAAAAGAAAAAAAGGAAAAAAAGAGTACCTCCCTCTCGGCCGGCCCATTCCGTTCGTTTCTCCGTGTGGCCCACCTCCTCAAACCCGTGCGTCCCGCACCATCCCTCTACACTCACCGCCATGTGGGGCTTCTTCCCCCGTGGGCTCGTCGCGACGAACCGGCCGCCGAATTCATTGACACAGCTCTGCCGGTCTCACTACGATCTCAGCGAGGATCTCGGACCTGATTGCCCAACCTTGTCGTGGCCGGGTATAAATGTGTGCTAGCTGGGGGCCCTTGCTCCATCTTCAACCGACTAAGATTCGCTGTCAAAACAGAGAAAGATAGCTCGCGCCACCACCATCGACTTCTCGGTCGTGGCGGTTAGCCCAGGGGCGCCAGAGGGTTCCGCCGCACGTGTTGGACACCTCGTTGGGCAAAAGTCACCACCGAACGGCTGGTGATTCCTCACCATCGTTTATCCCCAGTCGCGGTTCCACCAGGCGTCTCGGGTGGAGGACACCTCTAGGTTTACCCCGGTGAGTCACCCTTTGAAGTGTTCGCTATTGCGTCGCCTTCTTTTTATGCACAGTAGAGCTCAGGGTAGGGCCTGGGGCCTCGGATGGGCACTGCTCCGGCGGATGCCACCATGGAGGAATATAGCCACCGTACTGGCCGGCTAAGGGTGGAAGAAGGCCCCACTGTCGTGCGATCCGTTTTGAATGGCTGGGATTAGAAGTTGTCATACCCCTTCGTGATTTAAATCTAAACCGTAGGTCGTTCATCCGAGGGTAGGTTGTGGGTACTGGCATGGTCGAACCTTGTGCGTTGACTTCGAATCCTACGGTGTAATTCGCGTACCGGTTCATAATAATGCGGATCTGATCTAGACCATCCGATCTAAATCGTACAACTAGGATCATAATATAACTCTTCAACGGTGCCAATTTGTAAAAGAGCCCCTAGATTTCCAGGGAATAAACCCGCCGTCTAGATTAGTTCAAAAGAAATTATAACTAGGCCCCTGGAAACTGTAGTTTAGACCCTGGGTTCTCCTGTATTTTTGGCCGCAATCCAGGGGGTGAAGAAATGGAATAAACTAATTCAGAAAATACTTTCTAGTATAGAAATAATTCCAGAAACTCGTTTAAATCATATTTAATTCATTCTAACACATTTTTGATCTATTCCAGTTGCATTAAATTCATAATAATATTGTTTATCATCTGGTGACCCTGTTTTGTCATGAAATATAAGTTAGAATTATGCACTTAATTTGTTCTATATCTAACACCTAAATCTTCAGAAAATCATAACTCTTTAACTATAACTCCGAATTTAGTGATTCTCGAACCTACGATCTCGTTGCGATAAGTAGAACATTATTATGTAGTTTCTTCTTATGTTTGGTGTGATGTTAATTTTGTCTATATCATGTTTCTTTGTATTGCTACGAGTAGCAGTGAGGTTGCGAGTAACTTGAAGAGCAAGTGGTACCTGGGGATGGCAAGTCTAAGGCAAGTTGTGCCCCTGATCACTTCTCTCTACCGAATAATGTTCTTTGGTAATCATTGTGACATGCTCAAGTTAATTTGATGGGACCCAATAGGTTTTCCTAGTTTTATTTACCCCGCACCTTTCAAACAAATGAACTTTTGGGTAGTATTGTTATTGCTCTACCTGGTTTTGGGATTAATGTTACATTTGAACTATCATCATGTTCCAATTATGTTGTTGTTATTAATTATTGTACATGACAAGATCATTGTGTTAATTGGAACATGGAGCTTAACTTGAGATAATAGTGCTACCACAAGGGTGGAATGGGACGCCCTTAGCCAAGTAATTAGGAAAGGTAGGGAGAGATTACCTTACCCAAAAGGGGCAAGCGGGGAGGTGTCACTGCAGAGTATAGGGAGGTTCTCGGGTCAAACTGCTGTGATGGCAGTTCGGACGAGGGATTCCTATGCTTCCTTCGTCCAAAAACCGTAGTTGGTATTCTCGAACTAGTGGAACTTTGGAAAGGCCTCGTTATGCTACCCTACGTCGCTTCCTTGATAGAGGTGTATGTGGTTTGACCAACCCCATGGTAAATAGGTAGCACGATTTGTGGGTAAAGATGTGCAACCTCTGTAGAGTGTAAAACTGGTATATCAGCTGTGCTTACTCACATTCCCCCAGGTCAAGGACAGGTACCACAGGATGAGGCACACAAAGGATGCTATGGTGAGTTCTTGAGTGGTCTAGGCTATCGTCTCCTAGTCAACTTTGGTTGCTGGATCGTTGTCTTCATATGATGTAATTATTTAACTATTTTGTATAGAACTCCATTATATATTAAAGATGTGACATTCGTTTCTGTACCATGAGTCATCATATGTGTGAGACTTGATCCCAGCACACATTTGATTTCGCGCCCAGGTTTTGCCCCCTAAAATCCGGGTGTGACAGAAGTGGTATCAGAGGAATGTTGACTGTAGGACGTAACCTAGATAGAACTGGACAACCCTTACCTACTTACCTTTGCTACTCTGATTCTTTCTAAACTTTTCTTAATCTTTTCTCATCTATTGTTGCTTTACTCTGATTATTCTTACCTTACCTCTCCTAAAGACAAAAGTGAATTTCACACTTTGAAATCCTGTACCTAAAGTGACCTTTAGGAATATGAGACCTAATCTTTGGAACAAAAACAAAACTATTTTTGTAAGTATCTATACGCTTGAATATTTGTTCTTATGATAACTGTTTGATTTGATTCTTTGATTGAGTGTGATGAGTTGTGGAGTAATGTCCACAATTGCATCTGCATATATATCTAGGTATAAAAAATGTTTATAAAATAACTAGACAACCTAGATTATTCCCCATTAAAATATAGCTAGTATCTCATATCTATCTCATCATAATAGATTATATCTTATCCTTAGAGATTCATCTTATAAACATAGTTGTCCCGACATAGACCCCAAATAACAAATCAAAGCTCTGCCTAAGATCCTTCAGTTTATGACTAGCTACTTGGCTATCTGTTCTGCCTACTAAAATTGTTCCCCCTTACAAAACTATCTTACCATATGTCTCTAACCCAGAAGGTTAATACCAGGAGGGGAGGACGTGTTTATCTACCCGCACAAATTCGTTGAAGAAGGGATGTAGCTAATCTAGAACCAGAAATGAATCCTCCTCCGAATCCCCCGTCTGTTGATGATGTGGCTACTTCTCAAATGCGATTATTAAAACAAATGGCCAACACGATGACAGAAATGCAAGCATAGATCCATCAAGAACAACATGAAATGTGACAAGAATGCAAAGAAATGCGCCAAGAACGATAGGAACAACAGCAACTGCCACCTCCACCACCAGCAGCTCCGACGAGGGATAAGCATCGGGAGTTTATGAGTCATAAGCCTCATACATTCTCTAACTCCTTAGACCCACTACAAGCTGATGACTAGTTAAAGTCTGTGGACAAGATGCTCAATATAGCCAGTGCGCCGACAGGGAGAAAGTGCTATATGCATCGGGTCGCCTCACTGGCCCCGCTGCGGATTGGTGGGATGCATATGCAGCACACGCTGCTTCTCACACCATTACCTCGGCAGAATTCTCCACCAACTTTAGGAATTACCATATTCCTGCTGGTCTTATGAAGATTAAGAAGGAGTTCCTATCCCTCAAACAGGGAGGCATGTTAGTAAGCGAATACAGAGACAAATTCATCCAGCTATCTCGATATGCTCCTAGGGAAGTTGATGATGATGAGAAAAAGCATGAGCTATTTCTGGATGGTTTGATCGGGCCACTTCAATACCAACTGATGTCGCACACATTTCTGTCCTTCTAGAGAGTGCTAGACAAGGCTATCGCTCTAGAACACAAGAGAGTTGAGCTTGGAGAAAATAGGAGGGCTACTAATCAAGGACAGGCTAGAAGTAGTTCTCATCCCTGTTATACTACACCTCAAAGTACACCTGCCCATGGCAGTTCCGGGCAACAGACTCAGCAGACTCAAGCTACTCCTTAAGCAAACACTATAGCTGGACCTGTTGCTTCTAATACATCCACCAACAGGTCATGCTTCAAATGTGTACATGCTAGTCATTATGCGAACTACTGTCCCAACATGGCTACTTATACCACTCCAGCTCCAATGAAGCAAGGTCACCTCATGAGGCAAGAGTCAGGACTTACCCGTCATTCGGGGTCAGGTCAACCGTGTGGAAGCAAAAGCTGAACCTAGTGAACCCGAAAACCTAGAAGAGGCGCCGGTTGAAGGTGAAGAAGCTGGTGTAGAAGGCAACGAGCAACAAGATTAGTGTATATATATATTTAATAGTATTTGTAAGACCTAAATAATAGCTTAGGTAGTAGCTAGTATTTTACTATTTTAGGAATAATAATAATAAGGTCTATTTGAACCTAAGTTTTAACAACAAGTTATGCATCATGCGGATATTCTTGATTGTGCATGTGTTTCGAGACAAGATTGGGATACATCCTTTTTCTTACTAATCTCGAGGACGACATTATTTTTAAGGGGGCAAAATTTGTAAAAACCAAAATTTGTATAAGGAAAAATAATAAAATAAATAAATAAATAGATTTATAAGTGGATGTTTTGGATTATGGAACCTTTAGAGATTATCTAGTTTTCTTCTCGTTGTGCATACTCAATTAAAGGAATGATATTAATCAAATAACAAATAAATAAATATAGAAATATGCATATCATGTTGGAGTTCTTGTATTATCTTTTTTTGCATTTGTATTCAAATTTATGAGATAAGCTTATGTTTGAAAAATAGAATTTGAAAATGGAAAGAGAAATAAGAAAAAAAATGAAAAAGAGATGGAAAAGAATATACATTACAAAGAAATATATATAAATAATTATAATTATTCATGCTGGTACATTATTTGTGCACTTAATCTGTGTGTGAAACTCACCAACAAACTTGAATTCAAAATACCAAATTTGGAAATTTTGAAAGAAAGACAAAGTTGAAATTATAAAAGGGGAAAAAGGAAAAAAAGAGTACCTCACTTTGGGTCGTGTCCCTCTCGGCGGCACATTATGTTCGTTTCTCCGCGCGGCCCACTTCCTCAAACCCGTGCGTCCCACGCCATCCCTCTACACTCACCGCCGTGTGGGGCCACTCCTACAGAGGCTTCTTCCCCCGCGGACTCGTCGCGACGAACCGGTCACCGAATTTGTTGAGACAGCTCTGTCAGTCTCGCTACGATCTCGACGAGGATCTCGAAACCGGTTGCCTAACCTCGTCGTTGTCAGGTATAAATGTGTGCTAGCGGGGGCCCTTGCTCCATCTTCAACCGACCAAGATTTGCCATCAAAACAGAGAGAGACAGCTCATGCCGCCGCCATAGACTCACCCCGTGATCGACTTCCCGGGAGGGCCAGTGATTCCTCGCCGTCGTTTATCCCCAGTCGCAGTTCCACCGGGCGTCACGGGTGGAGGACACCTCTAGGTTTACCCTAGTGAGTCACCCTTTGACGTGTTCACTATTGCGTTCACCTTCTTTTTATGCATAGTAGAACTCGGGGTAGGGCCTGGGGCCTCGTATGGACACTGCTCCGGCAGAGCCCCACCGTGGAGGAATCTAGCTGCCGTACGAGCCGGCGAAGGGTGGTGGAAGGCCCCACTGTCATGCGATCCGTTTTGAATGGCTAGGATTAGAAGTTGTCATACCCCTTTGCGATTTAAATCTGAACCGTTGGTCGTTCATCCGAGGGTAGGTTGTGGGTATTGGCATGGTCGAACCTCGTGCGTCGACTTCGAATCCAACGGTGTAAATCGTGTACCGATTCTAATAATGCAGATGTAATCTGGACCATCCGATATAAATCGTACAACTAGGTTCATAAGGTAACTCTTTAATCGTGCCACTTTGTAAAAGAGCCCTTGGATTTCTAGGGAATAAACCCGTCGTCCAGATTAGTTCAAAAGGAAGTATATAGGCCCCTAGAAATTGTAGTTTAGACCCTAGGTTCTATTGGGGACTTGTTCTCAAATGCTATGAGTTAAGAACAAGGCAACAAAAATGTTAATGGTTAAAGGCCTTCGTCTTCCGAAGCATTATCTCCTTTAGGATATAATGATCTTCAGATGAAGGTCATGAAGGTCATACCTTCATCAACTCAATATGTAATGTAAATACAGAAGTATTCGTTCCACATAAAGAATATGAATAATCATATTAATTCATTAGATTATTTATATTCTCATTGAATAATCATGAATAAACAGTAACGATATCAAATTACATTTGTACCTTTGGCTTGACAGAAGGTAGGAATCCAAGCGTGACGTGCGAGTGAATACAAGTCAGCGTGAACAGTACGATGTTACTGTTCATCTATTTATAGGCACAGGACACAGCTTGGGTAAAATTACTTCTGTGCCCTTGACACTTAATACTGACTAAAGAGTCATCAGCCGAGGACTTGGTAGTATATTCCCCTTTAGGTCGATTCCATTCCCCATCATCGCCCTTGCGCTCGGCCGAAGCTTCTTCATTCGTAGCTTCGGAATTGATTCATCCTTCTCCCAGATCGCGCTCTTCATGTTGTGCACACCTTCATCTCAAAGCCGAAGGTCCCTGTGACAGTATATTATACTTGGATAGCATGTTAGTCATGATTTTAAGGACCTTCGGAAGACGAAGGCCCCCAACAGTAGCCCCTCGCAGTATTAATTTGTTCATGCAACAACGAATTCAGACTGCGACGTGAACGAAGGCCTTAAGCCGAAGGTCCGAAAAAACACCTTTCCTTCGCTAGAATAGTGAAAGTCAATGACAAATGGGGTCCGCCAAGATGCAATGCACTAGGCATAGAAATAGAAACCCACAACGGCGGCATTTGATGCGCCATTTCTAAGATTTTAGACTCTTGCTTATTAACTCTCGCCTGATTTTTGAGCTTCATCATAAAGACGAGTTTGTTCCGTGTTTGAAGAGAAGATGTCTGAGGAGAAGAAGATATCCGAGGAGGAGAAGATGTATGAGGAGAAGAAGGTTGCAGATCCTTTTATTGTTGGGTTTTATGAATCCATGGCAAAAACAAATATAGAGAAAATCACAAAGGAGATAATGGCAGATTTATCTAAAGATTCTGATGACAGTGATGAATTTGATATGGAGAGTGGAGATGAAGATTCTGAGGACCGGCCCTGGCGACCAAGCCATACCATCTTCGGAAAGTCGACCATTAAGCAAAGTCATGTTGACGCTATGAGAGGAAGATACTTTCGTGACATGTCTATTATGAGAGTTGGAGGAGACAGCACTACCCCTGCTCCTGAAGAAAATGAGGTGGTTATTTACAAAATCTTTTTGAAGGCGGGTCTTCAGTTCCCTTTAAGCAGATTATTGGTTGAAGTGCTAAAGATATTTCAGATCTTTCTTCATCAACTTACTCCTGAAGCTGTAATTAGGATGGGCTTGTTTGTTTGGGCTGTAAGAAGCCAAGGGTTGGAACCGAGCGCGAAATGTTTTTGCAGTATGCATGAACTTTTGTACGAGACGAAGGCCACCGGCAAGGAGCAGTATCACAACAACTTCGGTTGTTATGGATTCATTGCTCGCTATAATGCAAGCTACCCGGTTCCAACATACCGGAAAAGATGGTCTGGGGCCTGGATGGAGGAATGGTTTCATGTTAAGAATAATCTGATTGAGAGGGAGGATATTAAGGAAATTATCCAGCGCCCCATCTGGTCTCGCTTCGGCCTTTGAAGGTTGAAGGTGGCTATTGAAAGTGATGCCGAAGCGTGTCAGAAGGCTTTTAGCAATGTCTGTGCCTTCATTGTCACAAGAGATATAATCCAAGAGCACATAGCCTATAGGGTGTGGCCACTTGTGGATAGTTGGGAGATGCCGAAGGAGACTACTACTGAATCCAGTGAAGGTGGATTAGTTCTATTGAAATATACCTTCAGATACAGAGAGAAGTTTGACAAACCAAATGATGACTGGTTGAAATGCATTGAGGCTACTAGCGACGAGTTGCTTGGGTCATATACCAGGGCCGAAGATGATGCCTTGTCCTCAGCCTTCGGGGGTCAGGGTAAGAAAAGATTGAGCAGAGTTTTTGATGCAATTGGCTTCATATATCCTGATTACTGCTATCCATTGAGAAGGCAAGGAAAAAAGAGGAAAACTGCCATTTCGGCCACCACTGCTGTGCCGAAGGGCAAGAAAATAAAGGTTTTGACCCACCAGCCTCGATATATTGAAACGGCCGTAGTGCCTGAATTTGGTGAAGGGACCTCCTCCACTGTCGAAGCAAAACAGGCTAAACCTACTGAGGCTGAAACCGAAGGATCGACTGCAGTGAAGGTGCCTATAGTCGGGTCAGCTGAAGCCAAAGATGACGTGGCCAAAGAGCTAGAATTAGAAAAAATAGTGATGATGCCAATAATTCTGAGCACACCGGTAGAGGCAGAATTGCCGAAGTTGACAAAGGCTCCCGCCACAACTCCCAAGTGAAGGAGAATGGCCAGCGTGCTAGACGCTGTCATTGAATCCACAAAAGCATTAACTCCTGCTCCCACGAAAAAAGTTGTCGAAGCTGCTACAACCGATGCTGAAGTCGAAGCTGTGCCTTCAGTGTCTGTTGATACAAAACCCGCTGCAACTGAAGAAGGGGCTGAGCAAGAATCTCTAGGGTTTGGCATAACTACGAAGAAAGAAATAGCCGAAGAAGCTAAATCTCCTGGTCCCGAAGCTTTGTCCGAGAATCTTGACTTTATTATTCGTCACGCTTCGGGCAAGAGGTTATCTAAAGGAGAGATTGCATAAGCTAACCATTATGCCCTTAAACTGAAATACCCAAAAGGGGCCTTGGTGTTCAACGGCACAGATGAAGATGATTTCCTGTACTGTCTCCTGGACAACAAAAAGATATCTGTGTGCCGGGAGATGGCTAAAAGTATGGGATTTCCGAAGCTCGAGATAGGCCTTTCCGCCATGTCGAAGGATGATCTTGCGGACAGCCTTGCATACAACAGCCTGAAGGTACAAAATTTGAAAACTTAATGTTTAAGAATTTGGGAATAAAGCTTTTATTCTCATGCTAAACCATTATCCTTCTTTTTCGCAGGGCTTAATTATGAGCAATGCCCTGAGGGCTTAAAAGAATGTGGAGGATGAAAGCTGCACTATAGCTCTAGGCAACCTTCAATCAGAGGTGATTCAGCTGAGAAACGAAGCCCTAGAGAAGGACAAAATTCTAATTTCATTGGTGAGCAAAGTGAAGGAAGATGAGGCGAGATACAACGCCCAGGCCGAAGCTCATAAAGCTGAGGTTGAAGACCTTCGAAAACGACTTGCCGAAGCCAACGAAAATTGTGCGGTCGCAAAGGCTAGCCAGGAAATTAGTGAATGGTGGAAGACCAAGTTAGAGAAAAATATTGAGGAGCTTCGCGAATCCAAGAAATGATGTTTTGAAAATCCTTGGATTGCGTGAAGAAACTAAAAACTAGCTTTTCCAAAGTGGGAGCTTATTCCTCTGAGGAAAATTTTATCTGAGGCGACCCTGAGGGCGTCATTGAATGGATAAGTGGGAAAGCCGAAGCTTTTGAGGAAATCCTGAGTGATCGCGGGGATATATGTGCTTTCTCCGGCGCTCGGGGAATCGCAGCTATTCTGGAGAAGGCTGGGTGCGATCACGTCAAAATTACAGCCCAAGCCGAAGCTGCCTTCTCCATAGACAACACGAAAGACCCTTCAGCCAAAGCAACTTTGGTGGGCGCAAAGTTTTATTCTGATGTCTGGGTGCACGGTGGCTGAGAATTGGCCAACGAAATTATAAAGAAGAATGAAAAAGACACCCATGACGCCCAAAAAGAAGCTAGGCTAGCTGAAGAAGCTGTTGAACGTGAAAGGCGCATAGGTATTGCTTTTGAATTTTAGCTTCGATACTTACTTTGTGGCTTTGAACTAATAATTTACCTACTACAACTGAGCTATCACCGCTGCCGGAGCCGTACAATCCCTAGGCTGATCCGGAGATCAAGGAAGCACTGGATGTTATAAGCATTGCTAACTCCATTATCGACGAAGTCATCGATAAACTTTTGAACGAAGCCGCAGAAGAGATTCTTAGGGAAGATTAGATGTTATTGTAATAATACTTTGTAACATTTGATATATGAAACAATTAATCAGACATGTAAATTTCTGTAATATATTTCTTTATGATGCATGAAATTGACACACGTACCATTTTTGAGCCTTCGGCGAAAAATACCTTCCCTTCTTTTCATGCTTTGTAAAGAAAGAGATCCCTCCTTTAGTAAGTCCGATATAAACATGTTTCCCGAAGTTCGCTTCGTGCCTCAGCACATTTTCTTTCTATCAAATTATTGTCGAAGATTTGCTTCGTGTCCAATCTTTGTGCCGTTGATGCGATATAATGTATGATGTAATGTTACGCAAGATGATATGATGACATGATGCAAATGATGGCGATGCCGAAGACACACACACACGCACGCCCACACTGGAATACACAAGACTCTGCATCCCCTTAGGAACGTCTTTTGAGTCTTTAAGCTCTACATCCCCTTAGGAACGACTTTTGAGCTTCTTCACCTTCTATTTTGGTGGCATTTAAGCGCTGCATCCCCTTAGGAACGACTTCTGAGCTTCTTCACCTTATATTTCGGTGGTATTTGGCTCTGCATTTCTTTAGGAACGACTTTTTGAGCAGAAAACTTATGCTGCGCTCCCTTAGGAACGACTTTCTTGCAGCTTCAGATCATAATTTTTGGCTCTGCATTCCTTTAGGAACGACTTTTGAGCAGAAAACTTACACCGCGCTCCCTTAGGAACGACTTTTTTGCAGCTTCGGATCATAATTTTTGGCTCTGCATTCCTTTAGGAATGACTTTTGAGCTTTGGAATTTACTCCGCTTTCTTAGAAACATCTTTCGAACTTCGTAAGTCCATGAGGAAGATATATTTTACTCTGATGCAGGCACAATTATTACAAGAAATTGAAATTAAGTTCTTCATTACTTGTTTTTCGCATAAAAAATAAAATGGCATAAAGGTACATCAAAAGTAGGATATTCTTTAGTATATATGCTTTGATTCTGGTACAGTGCTATTGACTGTATGAGCTTTGGACTCCTCCCTGAAGTCGCGCTGCTGTTGGGCGTGCTGGTGGCTTCGGGTATGAGTAGGTGGCAATGGTGGTGATAATGGGAGCTGGGGCCAGGAAGCTTGTGAATGACTTGCCGAAGCAATAGAGGCTGCAGGTTGATTACCCACGTATTCTGGTATATAGGGAGAGTAGCACGAAGTAGTATGTAAGACCTGCTTCGGCTGATTATGCCGCGCCTCTGCTTCGGCAATCTCCTTTTGCTTCTGAATGGTGACCTGACTTGTTCTTGTAGTGTGGCCCTTATCTTCACCACAAAATAAGCAATAGAGTTTTCTAGGCTCATACCTTCCTCCGAAGCCCCTACTGCCTCTTCCCCTTAGGGTTGGTGGCCTAAAAGAGCTTTGTTGTTGCCCTGAGGATTGTGAGCTATGTTGTGGCCTTTGAAGCTAGCTTCCTCTGTCATCACTTTGGCTAGAGCTGTGGATTGATCTGACATGCCTAGGGTGGATTCTTCCTCCAAAGCCCCTAGTCATCTCAGAGAACCTATAAGCTTCTTCCCTTCACTGGCAGAAATCATTATCAGCCCGGATGTATTCATCCATCTTTTGAAGAAGCTTCTCCAGGGTCTGAGGGGGTTTCCTGGCAAAGTATTGAGCCATAGGTCCTGGTCGAAGCCCTTTGATCGTGGCCTCAATGACAATTTCATTGAGCACTTTGGGCGCTTGTGCTCTCAGATGCAGGAACCTTCGGACATATGCCTGGAGGTATTCTTCATGGTCTTGCGTGTACTAGAACAAATCTTGAGCAGTAACCGGCTTCGTCTAGAACCCTTGGAAATTGGTGATCAGCATGTCCTTCAGCTTCTGCCATGATGTGATTATTCCTGGCCGGAGAGAGGAGTACCAGGTTTGTGCGACATTCTTGACTGCCATGACGAAGGATTTCGCCATGACTGCAGTGTTGCCTCCATATGAAGATATGGTTGCTTCGTAGCTCATCAGAAACTGCTTCGGATCTGAGTGCCCATCATACATGGGGAGCTAGGCAGCTTATATGATGGGGGCCATGGGGTAGCCTGCAGTTCTGCTGACAGAGGAGAAGCATCGTGAAAAGCAAAATTTCCATGATGGAAACCATCATACCATTCATCATCATCGTAGGAATTGTCCTGACGAAGCTCTCTGCGTTGAGGTCTTCGGTCCTGGTCATCTTGACTGAGGTGACGCATTTCCTCAGCAGCCTCATTGATCTTCTTCTGTAGATCGAAAAGACGAAGCATCTTCTCCTTCTTCCTCTGGACCTGTTGATGGATGGCTTCGAGGTCCCATATTTATTGGTCCAACTCCTCCTCCTGAGGCATTGGACTTGTAGCCTTCCTTTTTTGGCTTCTAGCTTCACGCAGTGTTTCTTGGTTGATGTCTAGTGGCTGCAATGCAGCCCCTAGCGCTGAAGCTTTCTTCGGCGGCATGACGAAGGTCACAGCTTGCTGAAGGTGGTTGAATGAGTTCACCGGAGGTGGGCGCCAATGTTGGGGACTTGTTCTCAAATGCTATGAGTTAAGAACAAGGCAACACAAATGTTAATGGTTAATGGCCTTCGTCTTCCGAAGCATTATCTCCTTTAGGATATAATGATCTTCAGACGAAGGTCATGAAGGTCATACCTGCATCAACTCAATATGTAATGTAAACATAGAAGTATTCGTTCCACATAAAGAATATGAATAATCATATTAATTCATTAGATTATTTATATTCTCATTGAATAATCATGAATAAACAGTAACGATATCAAATTATATTTGTACCTTCGGCTTGATAGAAGGTAGGAATCCAAGCGTGATGTGCGAGTGAATACAAGTCAGCGTGAACAGTACGGTGTTACTGTTCATCTATTTTTAGGCACGGCACGCAGCCTAGGTAAAATTACGTCCGTGCCCTTGACACTTAATACTGACTAAAGAGTAATCAGCCGAGGACTTGGTAGTATATTCTCCTTTAGGTCGGTTCCATTCTCCATCACTGCCCTTGCGCTAAGCCGAAGCTTCTTCATTCTTAGCTTCGGAATTGATTCATCCTTCTCCTAGATCGCACCCTTCATGTTGTGCACACCTTCGTCTCAAAGCCGAAGGTCCCTGTGATAGTATATTATACTTGGAAAGCATGTTAGTCATATTTTTTAGGACCTTCGGAAGACGAAGTCCCTCAACAGGTTCTCCTATATTTGTAGCCGCAGTCCAAGGAGTGAATAAATGGAAAAAATTAATTTAGAAAATACTTTCTAGTATAGAAATAATTCTAGAAACTTATTTAATTCATATTTAATTCATTCTAACACATTTTTGATCCAGTCCAGTTGCATTAAATTTGTATTAATATTGTTTATCATCTGGTGACCCTGTTTTGCAATGAAATATAAGTTAACATTATGCACTAAATTTTTTCTATATCTAACACCTAAATCTTCAGAAAATCATAACTCTTTAAAAGTAACTCTGAATTTAGTGATTCTCGAACCTACGATCTCGTTGCGATAAGTAGAACATTGTTATGCAATTTGTTCTTATGTTTGGTGTGATGTTAATTTTGCCTATACCTTGTTTGTTTGTATTGCTACGAGTAGCAGTGATGTTGCGAGTCACTTGAAGGGCAAGTGGTACCTGGGGATCTCGAGTCTAAGGCAAGTTGTGCCATTGATCACGTCTCTCTAACTAATAATGTTCTCTAGTAATCATTGTTTACCCCGGACCTGGCAAACAAATAAAATTGTGGGTAGTATTGCTATTGCTCTACCTAGTTTTGGGATTCATGTTACATTTGAACTATGTTCATGTTCCAATTATGCTGTTGTTATTAAGTATTGTTCATGACAAGATAATTTTGTTAATTGGAACATGGAGCTTAACTTGAGATAACAGTGCTACCATAAGGGTTGAGTGGGACGCCCTTGGCCAAGTAATTAGGAAAGCTAGGGAGAGATTACCTTACCCGAAAGGGTCAAGCGGGGAGGCGTCGCTGTAGAGTATAGGGAGGTTCTCGGATCGAACTGCTGCGATGGCAGTTCGGACGAGGGATTCCTATGCTTCCTTCGTCCTAAAACGTAGTGGGTATTCTTGAACTAGTGGAACTTTGGAAAGGCTTCATAGTTCTACCCTGCCTCGCTTCCTCGGTAGAGGTGAATGGGGTCCGATCAACCCCGTGGCAAATGGGTAACACGACTTGTGGGTAAAGATGCGCAACCTCTGCAGAGTGTAAAACTGGTAAATCAGATGTGCTCACGGTCAAGAGCGACTCAGGATTATTGCATAATTAATTTATGGAACTAAACTTAATCTGTCATATGCATTGCATCGCGGGTGTTATTATCAATTGTGATATCTTATTTAATTGGGTTGATTACCCACATATTCTGGTATATAGGGAGAGTAGCATGAAGCAGTATGTAAGATCTGCTTCGGCTGATTATGCCACGCCTCTACTTCGGCAATCTCCTTTTGCTTCTGAATGGTGACCTGGCATGTTCTTGTAGTGTGGCCCTTGTCTTCACCACAGAATAAGCAATAGAGTTTTCTAGGCTCATACCTTCCTCCGAAGCCCCTACTACCTCTGCCCCTTGGGGCTGGTGGCCTAAAAGAGCTTTGCTGTTGCCCTGAGGATTGTGAGCTATGTTGTGGCCTTTGAAGCTGGCTTCCTCTGTCATCACTCTGGCTAGAGTTGTGGATTGATCTGACATGCCTAGGGTGGATTCTTCCTCTGAAGCCCCTAGTCATCTCAGAAAACCAATAAGCTTCTTCCCTTCTCTGGTGGAAATCATTATCAGCCCGGATGTATTCATCCATCTTCTGAAGAAGCTTCTCCAGGGTCTGAGGGGGTTTCCTGGCAAAGTATTGAGTCGCAAGTCCTGGTCGAAGCCCTTTGATCATGGCCTCAATGACAATTTCATTGGGCATTGTGGGCGCTTGTGCTCTCAGACGCAAGAACCTTCTGACATATGCCTGGATGTATTCTTCGTGGTCTTGCGTGCACTGGAACAAAGCTTGAGCAGTAACCGGCTTCGTCTGGAACCCTTGGAAACTGGTGATCAGCATGTCCTTCAGCTTCTGCCATGATGTGATTATTCCTAGCCGGAGAGAGGAGTACCAGGTTTGTGCGACATTCTTGACTGCCATGACGAAGGATTTCGCCATGACTGCAGTGTTGCCCCCATATGAAGATATGGTTGCTTCGTAGCTCATCAGAAACTGCTTCGGATCTGAGTGCCCATCATACATGGGGAGCTAGGTAGCTTGTATGATGGGGGCCATGGGGTAGCCTGTAGTTCTGCTGACAGAGGAGAAGCATCATCAAAAGCAAAATTTTCATGATGGAAACCATCATACCATTCATCATCATCGTAGGAATTGTCCTCACGAAGCTCTCTGCGTTGAGGTCTTCGTTCCTGGTCATCTTGAGTGAGGTGACGCATTTCCTCAGCAGCCTCGTTGATCTTCTTCTGTAGATCGGAAAGACGAAGCATCTTCTCCTTCTTCCTCTGGACCTGTTGATGGATGGCTTCGAGGTCCCATATTTCTTGGTCCAACTCCTCCTCCTGAGGCGTTGGACTTGTAGCCTTCCTTTTTTGGCTTCTAGCTTCACACAGTGTTTCTTGGTTGACTCCAGTGGCTGCAATGCAGCCCCCAGCGCTGAAGCTTTCTTCGACGGCATGACGAAGGTCACAGCTTGCTGAAGGTGGTTGAATGAGTTCACCGGAGGTGGGCGCCAATGTTGGGGACTTGTTCTCAAATGCTATGAGTTAAGAACAAGGCAACACAAATGTTATTGGTTAAAGGCCTTTGTCTTCCAAAGCATTATCTCCTTTAGGATATAATGATCTTCAGATGAAGGTCATGAAGGTCATACCTTCATCAACTCAATATGTAATGTAAACACATAAGTATTCGTTCCACATAAAGAATATGAATAATCATGAATAAACAGTAACGATATCAAATTACATTTGTACCTTTGGCTTGACAGAAGGTAGGAATCCAAGCGTGATGTGCGAGTGAATACAAGTCAGCATGAACAGTACGATGTTACTATTCATCTATTTATAGGCACAGGACACAGCCTAGGTAAAATTACATCCATGCCATTGACACTTAATACTGACTAAAGAGTAATCAGCCGAGGACTTGGTAGTATATTCTCCTTTAGGTCGGTTCCATTCTCCATCACCACCCTTGCGCTAAGCCGAAGCTTCTTCATTCTTAGCTTCGGAATTGATTCATCCTTCTCCTAGATCGCACCCTTCATGTTGTGCACACCTTCATCTCAAAGCCGAAGGTCCCTGTGATAGTATATTATACTTGGAAAGCATGTTAGTCATATTTTTTAGGACCTTCAGAAGACGAAGGCCCCCAACAGGTTGTCCTATATTTCTAGCCGCAGTCCAAGGAGTGAATAAATGGAAAAAATTAATTCAGAAAAAACTTTCTAGTATAGAAATAATTCTAGAAACTTGTTTAATTCATATTTAATTCATTCTAACACATTTTTGATCCAGTCCATTTGCATTAAATTTGTATTAATATTGTTTATCATCTGGTGACCCTGTTTTGTCATGAAATATAAGTTAACATTATGCACTTAATTTTTTCTATATCTAACACCTAAATCTTTAGAAAATCATAACTCTTTAACCGTAACTCCTAATTTAGTGATTCTCGAACCTACGATCTCGTTGCAATAAGTAGAACAATGTTATGCAATTTGTTCTTATGTTTGGTGTGATGTTAAATTTTCCTATACCTTGTTTTGTTTGTATTGCTTTTAGTAGGCAGTGAGGTTGCGAGTCACTTGAAGGGCAAGTGGTACCTGGGGATCTCGAGTCTAAGGCAAGTTGTGCCCTTGATCACGTCTCTCTACCTAATAATGTTCTCTAGTAATCATTGTTTACCCCGGACCTGGCAAACAAATGAACTTGTGGGTAGTATTGCTATTGCTCTACCTGGTTTTGGGATTATTGTTACATTTGAACTATGATCATGTTCCAATTATGCTGTTGTTATTAATTATTGTTCATGACAAGATCATTGTGTTAATTGGAACATGGAGCTTAACTTGAGATAACAGTGCTACCATAAGGGTGGAGTGGGACGCCCTTGGCCAAGTAATTAGGAAAGCTAGGGAGAGATTACCTTACCCGAAAGGGTCAAGCGGGGAGGCGTCGCTGCAGAGTATAGGGAGGTTCTTAGATCGAACTGCTGCGATGGCGGTTCGGACGAGGGATTCCTATGCTTCCTTCGTCCTAAAACATAGTGGGTATTCTCGAACTAGTGGAACTTTGGAAAGGCCTCATAGTGCTACCCTGCCTCGCTTCCTCGGTAGAGGTGTATGGGGTCCGATCAACCCCGTGGCAAATGGGTAACACGACTTGTGGGTAAAGATGCGCAACCTTTGCAGAGTGTAAAACTGGTATATCAAATGTGCTCACGGTCAAGAGCGACTCAGGATTATCGCATAATTAATTTATGGAACTAAACTTAATCTGTCATATGCATTGCATCGCGGGTGTTATTATCAATTGTGATACCTTATTTAATTGGGTTGGTTTCTACTTATACCTAGTAACTGCTAATAAAATTTTGACCAACTTTAAAAGTAAGGCTTAGCTTTAACCATCTCCTTTGGTAAGCCTTACACTTCACATGAGCTCCCACCTTTGGTGAATTCATGCACATTATTCCCCACAACTTGTTGAGCGATGAACGCATGTGAGGTCACCCTTGTTGTACTCACATTCCCCCAGGTCAAGGATAGGTACCACAGGATGAGGCGCATGAAGGATGCTGTGATAAGTACATGAGTGGTCTAGGCCATCGTCTCTCAGTTAACTTCGGTTGCTGGATCGTTATCTTCGTATGATGTAATTATTTAACTATTTTGTATAGTACTCTATTATATATTAAAGATGTGACATTTGTTTCTATACCATGAGTCATCATATGTGTGAGACTTGATCCCAACACACATTTGATTTCGCGCCCGAGTTTTGGCCCCCTAAAATCCGAGTGTGATAGCATCTCCTTCAACTTTTGCCATGAAGTTATAGTTCTTGGATGAAGCGATGAGTACTAGGTCTGAGCCACATTCCTGCCTGCCATGATGAAGGACTTCGCTATGACTGTTGAATTACCACCATACAAAGATATGGTAGCTTCATAACTCATAAGGAATCCCTTTGGATCAATTAGGCCATCATACATTGGCAATGTATGGGGCCTATGTAGTGGTGGCCAGGGTGTCGCCTGTAGGTCTGGTGTTAGTGGGGGAGCTTCGTGATAGAGGAAATTTTGGAAGTTGACTGGTTCATGACGAAGATTGTCTTGGTTAAAACCCTCATAATTTTGGTCTCTATAGTTGTTCTAGTCCTACGCTTCAATGTTGTGCATTCCTTCAGTTGCTTCGTCAAACTTTATCTAAAGCTTAGAAAGACGAAGCACATTCTCCTTGCGCTTCTCCAATTGTTGGTGGATCACTTCGAGATTGTTGATCTCTTGGTCAAGCTCTTAGTATTGCGGTTCTGGGCTGATAGCCTTCCTCTTTTGGTTTCTTGCCTCCCTAAGGAGAGCTTCGTCCCCTTGGTTGGTGTCCACAGTCCTAAGGATGAAGCCAGTTGTTGCCTTTTTCGGTGGCATGTTGCTAGTCGTGGTCGTGAGATCACCGAAGGTGAGCGCCAATGTTGGTACTTGATTTCAATTCCCCTAAAGGTATCAAACATCAAGGCAACACAAGTTAGATGTAAAGACCTTCGTCCTCTTGATTTAATACTTCTTCGAAGTGTTAGAACATGGGATGAAGATTTTCAAAGAGAAACATAATGAAATAACATGAAACCGATAAAGTAGAACTTCATATCTAACTCATCTCATATGCCTTAGCATTTTATTCAATCTTTCCTGATAAATGGGTTTACAAGCATACCTTCGACTCCTGCATACAGGATGGCACGAATGTTCTTCGTAGGCTAAGCAACACGAAGTGATGGCCCTCTAAAAGGTACCTTATGCAGGGCACTGTCCACCTATTTATAGGGAAGATGAACCACCATTGTACAAAATTAAAATCGTGCCCCTCATGACCTTACACTCATTGTTTACTAATGATGTAGGGATATTGCCGTCTTTTCCCTTTCTTTATTATTGTGCAAGTTTGGACTTCATTTCCTTCAAAACATTTATCCATGCTGAAACTAATGGCTTTGGCTCGTTATTTCACCGTTTTTTGCGTACGGACGAAGCTTCCGTATGTGTTTCTTCGGCCAAAAGTCAACTTCATCCAGCTTTTGTTATTCACCTGAAACACACTTTATTTTACTAAAATACAGGTTCTTTGAGGACCTTCGGCAAGGCAGACCTCCAACATGTGGGAATCAGATCCTCTCTCAAAGTATGATCTTCCTTTTAATTTCTATAATGATATGTTGTTTTGTGCAAAGAAATAATTTTGTTGCAACTTGCTGTTCTAAAATATGAAGTTGTGCACTATTGTTGCAAGTCGTTGTTCTCATACTTGTTTAAGTCTCTGAGCTGTTGATCAATGCTATGTGATGCTTTAATGCCTCTAGGTGGTGCATCTCTTGTATGTCACAGCCGTGGCTCATACATCAATGTTATTTTTTAAGCTAAAGACTAATGTTCTATGATGCTAGTGTGCCTCTGAGCTATAGTCAATGTTCTATGATGCTACTGTCCTTTTTAGCGACTTGTACAACACATCTGAGCAAAACTTAGAACTTTAATCTCCTTCTATTTTATTACTCTAGCAATGGATCATGTTGTTGCATGCTGTTGCTAATTGCAAAGCTAGTGGTCCTTGTAGCAGTTATGTCAGCTTGGTTGGATGCATGGTTGAGGCACTGACTGCATGATAGGAGGTCTCTAACTTATGGCTCAATGCACGAAAGTGACCAAGAGAGGCAAATCAACCTAAGATTCATTTATGAATCCACCGATGTTGAGTGTGTTGACTTACCCAGATTGAGAAGAGCCCCTTTTATGCAGTCATGTGATCTTTTTCGCACTAGGCAGTTGTTGAGAGCAGTGACGAAGCTAGATTGAATTAGAGGAGGGTGCATATGCGTTGAGGGTGCATACTAATGATTTATAGGTGAGATTTTTTCTATATGGTGAAAATTTGATTGTAATCACTGATTTTGCATTTTTTTGTGGGTGCATATGCATCCTCTACATTCTATGTAGTTTCGTCCCTGGTTGAGAGATAGAATTCATAGCTTAGTAGAGGAGCAAGTTGCCATGTTTTTACATGTGGTAGGTCATAACCAAAGGTTTAGAGTTATACACATTACCTTTCAATGGTCTATGCATTTCCCTCTTTGCTGGATTGTTTATTGGTCTACTTGTAGACCTGTTTGCTGGTTAAGAACTGATACCTGTTTATTAGTCTATTTTTAGACATGTTTGATGACATGATGTTAAGAACATGTATCTGTTTGAGAACATATATGCTAGTTGATGATTAAGAATTGATATTCTACATTCTACTCTTGTTCTTACAATAATTGACGAGTTTGGTATATGCCTATGAAGCTAACCTAGTATGCAAAGACAATGGTCAATGAAAGCTGAGGCTAATTTTATTTATTGGTTCAAAGAAACAAGTGTAAATTGTGTAGACAATCTCTATCAAGTTATTACTACTGTCAAGCTGTTACTACTATCAAACTGCTACTGTCAAGCTTGACAGTAGGTGTTACTACTATCTCTGTCAAGCTGGTACTATTGTCAAGCTAATACTACTGTATAGCTTGACAGTAGCTGTTACTACTATCTCCGTCAAACTTACTTCTACCTTTGTGTTGGGGACTTGTTCTCAAATGCTAAGAATTAAGAACAAGGCAACATAAAAAGTGTTAAGTGTTAAAGTCCTTCGTCCTTCGAAACCTTATTTCTCTTTGGGAAATAATGAGTTTCGGACGAAGGCCACAAGAGACGTACCTTCGTAAATATAACAAGTAATGACGAAGGGTTCATATAAAGCATGAAATATAATATAAACATCATCATAGAATCATTTCTATTTTATTAACATGGAAAAATAGAAATGATTTCAAATTACAAGTGTACCTTCGGTCCTGAGAGAAGGTAAAAAGTACAAGCGTGACGCAAAAGCAAATGCCAAGTCAGCGTGAACAGTACGGGAGTACTGTTCATCTATTTATAGACGCGGGACGTAGCCCATGTAAAATTACATCCATGTCCATTACATTTGTCAATGACTTATGAAAATCTGTCAAGGCCCATGTAGTCTTTTCATCTTTAAGTCGGTTCCCCTCTCTGCTATCGCGACGAAGCTTCCCTGCGCACAGCTTCGGCTGTGCACCATCCTTCGTGGAGCTTGGTAATCAGCTCGTCCTTCGTCTGGTTCAGGCTTCGTCTTGACCGTACTTCATGTTCATAATTCTGAGTCCGAAGATACCTGTTCACATAATCCACTTGGAAAACATTGTCAAATCATGTTTTTGAGGACCTTCGGAGGACGAAGGCCCCCAACAGTAGCCCCTCGCAATATTAATTTGTTAATGATAAATTCAGATTGCGATATGGACGAAGGCCTTGAGCCAAAGGTCCGAAAAAACACCTTCCCTTTGCTAGAATAGCAACATTCACTGACAAGTGGGGTCTTTCAATTTTCAATGCCCTGGGGGTATAAATAAGATCATACCGCAAACTTATTTGGTACGCACACTTGCCATCTGCTTCGGCCCACTAAATTTTTAGCTCTTGTGCACTAAGATTTGCTGATCTTTTTGATTTTGAAGCTTCGGCCTTGAAAACAGTTTTTTAGCGTTTCCGAAGATGTCTGAAGGTAAGAAGATCCCTGCCGAGACGAAGCTGAGCCTCGACGAAGAGAAGAACTTGGGGTTCCTTATAGCATTGGCGGAGACCAATACGGAGAAAATCACCAAGGAGATTCTTGAAGGTTTGTCCGAAGATACTGGTGACAGCGACAGTTACGATGTAGAAAGTGGTGGGGAAGAGTCCGAAGATCGACCATGGCGGCCAAGTCACACGGTTTTCGGGAAAACCACTATTAAGCAGAGTCATATTGATAATATGAGGGGGCGGTATTTTCGAGATATATCTATTGTGAGGGCTGATGCTGGAGAAAAGACTTCTCCCACCCCCGAAGAAGATGAAGTCGTAATCTTCCGAAGCTTTCTCAAGGCTGGGCTTCGATTCCCCCTAAGCAACTTTGTTGTTGAGGTACTGAAAACATTTCAAGTCTACCTTCATCAAATTACTCCCGACGCTATCATAAGAATGGGGATGTTTGTCTGGGCTGCGAGAAGCCAAGGTTTAGAACCAAATGCTAAAAGCTTTTGTAACATTCATGAGTTGTTATATGAGACGAAGCCCTGGGGGAAAGAACAATATCACAACAACTTTGGGTGTTACAGCTTCGGTGCCCGCTCCGGGTCAAGCCGCCCTGTGCCAACCTTTCGGAAGAGGTGGCCCGGAGCCTGGATGACAGAGTGGTTCTATGTAAAGAATGACTTAACAGCGCAAGAAGATGTCAAGAATATCATTATGCGCCCCATCTGGCAACGCTTCGGACTTCGAAGGCCGAAGGTTGAAATGGATGAAGCAGCCGAGGAATGCCAAAGAGCCTTCGGCGTAATCTGCTCTTTCATTGGGACAAGGGACTTGGTCCAAGAGCATATTGCCTTCAGGGTATGGCCACTTGCAGGAAAGTGGGAAATGCCGAAGGATACCATCAAAGAGTCCGACGAAGGCGGACTAGTCAGACTGAAATACACATTCAAATATGCAGATAAATTTGTTGAACCTGATGATGACTGGTTGAAAAGCATTGAAACATTAAGTGACGAACTGCTTGGGGCATATTCGAAGGCCGAGAACACTGCGTTATCAGCAGCCTTCGGAGGCCGAAAAAAGAAAAGGCTCAACCGGGTATTTGACGCAGTCGGGTTTGTCTACCCTGACTACCACTATCCGGTATTGAGTCGCAAAAGAAAAAATACTTCTACTGCGGCAGAAGCTACCACGAGTGCTACTAGTGAGCCAGTGCCGCAAAGGAAAAAGATGAGGGTGCTCACCCACCCAGCGCGTTTTATTGAGCCGGCCACAGTGCCAGAATTTATTGGTGAAGTCTCTTTGGCCTCTGAAGCTACCGAACCAGCTTCAGTGCCGAAGATAGAAGAGAAAACTGAAGCGCCTTCAGCAGAAAAAGTAGAAAAGCCGAAGATTGAAGGGCCAAAAATATCGGCAATCTTAAGTCCTTCAGCAAATGTCGAAACAATAAAAAATCAAAAGGGCCCATTGGTGACCCCAAAAAGAAAAAGAATGGTGAACGTACTAGATGTCTTGGAGACAATTAAGTCTTCAAGCACAACTCCAAAAAAGACTGTTGAACTTGCTGAAGCGTCTACTGAAGCTTCGAAACAACAAGCTGAAACTGAAGCTGGACCTTCAGAGCCCACCAAGGAACAATCTTTGGAGACCGAGAAAATATCAGAACCAGCTTTGGTTGAAGAAATTGACACTGCCGCCCCCGAAGCTCCTTCCAGCACATGTGATTACATCGTGCGACATGCTTCGGGGAAGAAATTATCTGAAGAAGAGACTTATGAAGCCAATCACTATGCTAGAGAGTTAAAGTATCCAAAGGGGGCAGTAGTGTTCAATGGGACAAATGAAGACGACTTCCTATACTGCCTCCCCGATAACAAAGAATTATCTGTCTACCGGGAGATGGCTAGAAGTATGGGTTTCCCGAAGCTCGAAGCTGGATTATGTGCTATGACGAAGGAAGATCTCGCGGACAGTCTTGCGTACAATAGCTTAAAGGTACGGGAATTAGACGCTTGAAAAAATTTTTTATTACATAATTCATTCTTTTATTCTTATATGGATTCTTTTTCGTATAGGGTTTAATCCTAAGCAACGCATTAAGAGCACAAAAGAGTGCCGAAGATGAAAGCTACGAAATTGCGTTCAACAATTTACGTTCAGAAGTTATTAAACTGAGAAACGAAGCTCTAGAAAAAGACAAAATTCTGCTTACATTAGTAAACAAGGTAAAAAAGGACGAAGCTGCTGCGAAGGTTCAGGCCGAAGCTCACAGACGCGAGATTAAAGATCTTCAGAAGCAACTGGCCCGGGCGAAAGAAGAACGCATACTTGAAGAAACAAGACGGGAATGTAGCGACCAATGGGCTGATCATTTGGAAGCAACCGTGGAAGAGCTTCGGTATTCTAAGAAAAAATGCTACGAAAAATCTATGGAATGCGTAAAGAAAATTAAAACCAGCTTCGCCAGCGTGGGCACATTTTCCAGTGAAGAGAATTTCTCAAGAGGCAATCCCGAGGGTCCACTGGAATGGATCAGTCACGAAGCAGAGGCATCGAGGAAATCCTGAGTAGCCGTGGCGACATCTGCGCTTTTTCGGGCGCCAGGGGAGTTGCTACTGTCTTGGAGAAGAAAGGTTGCGGGCATGTAAAATCTCTAGCTCAGTCCGAAGCTGCCTTATCCTCCGAAGACATTAAAGACCCCTCGGCCGAAGCAAGCATGGTTGGTGGCAAATTTTTTACTGATGTCTGGGACAACGGCGGCCGAGAAATGGCGCAAGAAATCATTCAAAGGAGTGAAAAAGGCATCCATGATGCTAGGAAGGTGACAGAAGTTGCCGAAGGGCAAATAGGTATTAATTAGTCGCTCTTGTTGTGTTGTAATTTTTATTTCAAACTTTGCTCGCGTTTTGTAATAGTAATGCAAAAATATTTTGTTTCCTCAGAACCTGCTGGATCGTCTATTGACCCTCACACAAAAGAGGACGACGAAATCAAACAAATGGCCGAAGCTATCATGGATAAAGTTGTTGAACAACTTCTAAATGAGGCTGCCGAAGTAGTATTAAGAGAAGACTAGGTGGTATTAGAAAAAACATTTGAAGTGTGATCTATGTAATATTTTGTACATTTGAATGTAATATACAAGTCTCTTTTCATTATTCAATTCTTTACGATGCATGAAATTCTACATACATACCATTTTTGAGCCTTCGGCGAAAAAACACCTTCCCTTCTTTTCATGCTTCGTGAAGAAGACATTCTTCGTTAAAACTAATCTGATGAATCGCGTCCATGCTTCGTGAAAACATTCTCCGAAGCTATACAATTTCGATATTGCTCTGATGAAGCTCGTCTATGCTTCGTAAAAACATTCTCCGAAGCTGTATTCCGAAGATTATCATTGTATTCCCTCGTGACTTTACACAATTTTCACTTTTTCAAAGCGTCCTTTCGAAGGTTGATACTGTGTCCCCTTCTTTTGCCAAATGCAACATGATGTATGATGCTTATGCTATGCAAAATGATGTGATGATGTTATGTTATGCGAATGACATTTGTTCCGAAGATACACACAAAATATATCTGTAAGCTCTGCATTCCCTTAGGAACGTCTTTGGAGCTTCTTCGCCTTTTACTTAGACGGTATAAGCTCTGCATTCCCTTAGGAACGTCTTTGGAGCTTCTTCGCCTTTTACTTAGACGGTATAAGCTCTGCATTCCCTTAGGAACGTCTTTGGAGCAAAAAACTTACACTGCGCTCCCTTTGGAACGGCTTTTTGTAACTTCGGCAACTTACTCTGCGTTCCTTAGAACGACTTTTTGTTGCTTCGAAGGGTTTTTAATAATTCGAAGGTCCTCCTTGTTACCGCAAATTTTTAAGCTTCAGCAACTTAAGCCTGTGGAGAAGATAGGTTTTCCTCATAACCAACCACGAATCTATTATATGAAAACTGAAATGTTCTTTATTACACAGAAAATAGAACTTAAACGGAAAAACTGCTATCAAAGTAGGATATTTGTCAATAAATGTGCTTCGACTCTGGCACAGTACTATTGACTGTGCGAGCTTCAGATTGCTCTCTGAGATCCCTTTGGTGCGGAACATATTGGCTCCCTTCTGGTTGCTGGCCTTGTTGCAGCGGAGGTGGAGGCGGGGGCTGTTGCCATGAAGCTTGAGGTTGACTCGCCGAAGCTACGGAAACTGCAGGGTGGTTGCCCACGTATTCCGGGATGTAAGGCTGATGGTACGAAGCAGTATGCATGACCTGCTTCGGCTGGCCCTGTTGCGCTGCAGCTTCTGCTAGCTCCTTTTGTTTCTGGATGGTAACATGGCACATCCTGGTGGTATGGCCCTTGTTTTCACCACAGAATAAGCAAAATACCCTCCTTGGTTGATCTCCAAACCTTCCGCCGAAGCCCCTGGCGCCTCTGCCTCTTGGAGCTGGTGGCCGGAAGAAAGTTTGCTGTTGCCCCGAAGCCTGTGAGGAGCACTGCGGTCTGCTCTGCTGACTCCCCTTATCATCATTTTGAGTGGAGTTGTGGATGGACCTGACATGCCTCGGATAGAATCTTCCTCCGAAGCCCCTGGTCATCTCAGAAAATCTGAAGGCCTCCTCCATTCTTTGGCGAAAGTCATTATCGGCATGAATGTACTCGTCCATCTTTTGGAGCAGCTTCTCCAGAGTCTGTGGAGGCTTCCTAGCAAAGTATTGAGCTGCAGGTCCAGGACGAAGCCCCTTGATCATGGCTTCGATGACAATTTCATTGGGCACCGTTGGTGCCTGCGCCCTCAAACGCAAGAACCTTCTGACATATGCCTGAAGGTATTCTTCATGATCCTGAGCGCACTGGAACAAGGCTTGAGCAGTGACCGGCTTCGTCTGAAATCCTTGAAAGCTGGTTAACAACATATCCTTCAGCTTCTGCCATGAGGTGATAGTTCCTGGTCGAAGGGAGGAATACCAGGTCTGAGCAACACTCCTGACGGCCATGACGAAAGACTTTGCCATAACTGCAGCATTGCCCCCATACGAAGACACTGTTGCTTCGTAGCTCATCAAGAACTGCTTCGGGTCTGAGTGGCCGTCGAACATGGGAAGCTGGGGTGGCTTATAGGATGAAGGCCAGGGTGTAGCCTGCAGCTCAGCGGACAGAGGAGAGGCATCATCGAAAACAAAATTTCCATGATGGAAATTGTCATACCAGTCATCTTCGTTGAAGAAGCCCTCCTGATGAAGGTCTTTTTGTTGAGGCCTTCGGTTCTGCTCATCGTGGGTAAGATGACGAACTTCTTCAGAAGCTTCGTCTATCTGCCTTTGCAGCTCAGCTAGCCTGGCCATCTTTTCCTTTTTCCTCTGCACCTGTTGATGAAGCATCTCCATATCCCTGATCTCTTGGTCTAGTTCATCCTCCTGAAGCGTCGGGCTGACGGCCTTCCTCTTCTGGCTTCGGGCCTCCCGAAGAGAGACGGTCTCCTGGTTGGGGTCCAGCGGTTGCAGTGCTGCAGCCCTAGTCGCTGAAGCTTTCTTCGGCGCCATAGCGAAGGTCTATAACTTCCGAAGGTGTTCAAAAAACTCGAAATGGAAGTGAGTTCACCGGAGGTGGGCGCCAATGTTGGGGACTTGTTCTCAAATGCTAAGAATTAAGAACAAGGCAACATAAAAAGTGTTAAGTGTTAAAGTCCTTCGTCCTTCGAAACCTTATTTCTCTTTGGGAAATAATGAGTTTCGGACGAAGGCCACAAGAGACGTACCTTCGTAAATATAACAAGTAATGACGAAGGGTTCATATAAAGCATGAAATATAATATAAACATCATCATAGAATCATTTCTATTTTATTAACATGGAAAAATAGAAATGATTTCAAATTACAAGTGTACCTTCGGTCCTGAGAGAAGGTAAAAAGTACAAGCGTGACGCAAAAGCAAATGCCAAGTCAGCGTGAACAGTACGGGAGTACTGTTCATCTATTTATAGACGCGGGACGCAGCCCATGTAAAATTACATCCATGTTCATTACATTTGTCAATGACTTATGAAAATCTGTCAAGGCCCATGTAGTCTTTTCATCTTTAAGTCGGTTCCCCTCTCTGCTATCGCGACGAAGCTTCCCTGCGCACAGCTTCGGCTGTGCACCATCCTTCGTGGAGCTTGGTAATCAGCTCGTCCTTCGTCTGGTTCAGGCTTCGTCCTGACCGTACTTCATGTTCATAATTCTGAGTCCGAAGATACCTGTTCACATAATCCACTTGGAAAACATTGTCAAATCATGTTTTTGAGGACCTTCGGAGGACGAAGGCCCCCAACACTTTGTTACTTCGAGTTGTTGAGGATTTTTTATGCTATTACAACTTGCCAAACTTATATAAATTGTAGTTACAAATTTGTTAGACTTGTATAAATAGTCTTCTGTACATAATCCAATCCTGGCTGATTCAACCAAACACGTGTCCAACAGATCGTGGTTGATTAAGTACAGACAACCAAACGAATTATTACTTGCATCCATTTGTGCAGGCTGGATTGGACCCTGCATCAGGGTCTCAACTAGGCTTTGTCTAGCCAAGGAACCAAACAGACCGAAAGAGAAGGAAGAAAGAAAGAAATCAAGGATGAGCATGACAGATCGGCAAATAATGCGCAGCTTGAGAATCCCCTCCGGTCCTGCCCCAACCATATCCGATCACATTAGGCCCTGTTCGTTTTTACCAGACCCATGGGGATTGAGTGGGATTGAATCCCCTACAAGTTAAAATCCCTCTCAATCCACCCTAATCCCCCTCAATCCCCATGGATTAGAGATGAAACGAACAAAGCCTTAGTGAGATGGAGAGCAGCTAGCAACAGCATGGGCTTCGAGTTAGAGCGCAAGTGACCTGTTCGATCGTAAAGGCAGAAAGGTGCCTGATCCTGCTCTGCATTCCAATCCTGCTGATGGAAGAACGAGACGATATGACCTACTACTACTAGTAGTAGCGTTTGTCTGGCTTGTTGTGTGGCACTTAGCTGCTTGCCTGCCTTTGTTGACAGCACAGCAAGCCGATCAGAGAGACCCACGGACTAGGAGTATGTACCCATGGGCTGATGATGAGCATGGCGGATTCTCCATCCAATCGTTACGTTATGGGGATGGCTTAGAAGGCCCCATGCCATGGGGTCAGATGCCACACCACCTTTCCTTCTTCCAAAAAGTCTCCATGCATGCATGGATTCGTTCGCCAAAAGGCGGCAGATCAGCAGCAGGAAGGCAGTGTCCCTCCCTCCTCGTGCGCTGGTGTGCTGTGCATGTGCCATGGTTGGGTGAAAAGCGAGGACGACGATGCTTGCAGCAATAGCAATGGTGCTGGTGGGAGCGGAATGAGATTCCCATATGCATACTACCACCATACGGGTGTGTGTACTATGCGTTGAGTATTTTCACGTTTGGTTGCATGGGGCCCTGTCTGTGAGGTTCTTTCCTTCACTATAAGAAACAAGGCAAAAAAGTATCAGCCAAAAATCCACACTCTTACTGAAATAAGCCGACACTCTTAGTATAAGAGTGTCGGTTACTCTTAGCCGACACTCTAAAATAGACGCTCTTATTCGTATAGAAGTGTGGGGACCGACACGCTTAAATTGAAAGTGTCGGTTCAACACGCAACCGACACTCTTATGTTAAGAGTGTCGGCCAGTGACGTGGCGGACACTCTTACTGCGCGCGCGGTCACCAACCTACCTTGGCGCATATAAGAATATGGGGGCCGACACTCTTACTGAATAAATTTTTTTAATACCCAGTTTTATTTTTCTCCCTCCCCGGATGGGAAGCCTCCATAACAGCATAATACAAGCACAACATTCAATATATCACAACACAAGCACCATATTCAATATATCATAACACAAGCAGCATATTCAATATTCATACAAGTTAAAGTCCATAAGAAAGATGTTCAAATCCATCTGAAACAAGTTCAAGTCCATAGAAAACGCAATGATAGTAAGTTCCACACAAGCCTCCATATTAATTCATTCCGTTGGTGGGTCATTGGAGACGCTGCCACTTGTGTTCATCAATAAGTCCATAAACGTGCTCTGATCCGGAGGCGGACTAGCATGATGTGAGCCCGAACCCTTTAAAAGAAACAAACATTTGTTAGTTTACCGAGTAACTAATTAAACATATACATAGACTACAACATATACATGCATGTTTTCTAGTAACTGCTTAAACAACGAAGCAAATAGAGATGCAAAGGATATCAACTTAACGTACTGATCCTGGTGAGTGTGAAGGCAATCCTGGTGAGTGTGACTGCCCGCGAGGAGGAAATCCCCACGGCATCGGCGGTGGCATCTGTGTTTGCATCGGTGGCCAAATGCCTGGCTGGCGAGGTGCCCACGGCATCATTTGCCCTCCTATCACACCCGATGGCATCAATTGGTCTTGGACAGAAGTTGCAGAACCCTGAAATAGAAGACACACTCTTGTTTATGATTAAGAAGTTACGGTGATCAATAATAAAAGTAACTATAGATCATGCGAATGACAAAAGTTTAAAATAGGTCATGTACATGCAAACATGCAGAAACACAGAGAGCAAGCAACCAATAATTATCAAACAAATGATGTTTAGTACACGATTGTACCTGTGATTCATCCGCCGCTGCAGGGGAGCGATTCGATGAATGTCCAGACACCGGATGCGTGATTATAGGGGGTTGTTGAAAAGGCGGCATGTCGAACTGAGTTCTAGCACCTCCGTATATCTGCAAATAGATTATTCATCAGTTTTTCAGTTAATCGGTCTTGAGAAACAACGAAATAACAAAAAATTGATACCTGATGCAGCATCCAATTTTGCATTTGTTGCATCTGTTGCTGCACTTGTTGCTTATATTGCGCCATACTCTCCTCCATCCGAGTCATCTTCTCAAGCAGCTCTCCTTCACGTGCAGATGATCGTCGGGGTCGATTTGACCCAGCTGAGAAATTGGACCATCTAGTGTAACTCCGATGGGGGACAACACCATCGCCGATTGCTAACCTGTAAGAGCTTTCCTTCACTATCGCTTTTGAGTAAGTTGTTTGTTGGGTTTATATATGCTATCGAAGATTTGGAAATAAGGATGAAGTTCTGGTATATTGACATACAAGAAAAGCAAGGTCTTCTTATGGTCTATGGTTCCCACAAGATGTGATGTGTAAGCTCCGACACCTTTACCGTCCCACTTAAAAGCACTTAGATTAGTGATTGGAGCTTGCTCGGCAACATGGTACCGTGTCGTTTGCGCATTCATGTTGTTTGTGTCTGAAAAATACTTGCTTGAGAATAATGTGATCTCTCTGGCCGCGAACGCCTCTGCAATACACCCCTCAACCCTTGCCTTATTCCGCACCATTCCTCTGAGTTTTTCAATTCTCTTTCTTGACTATACATCCACCTGAACTGTGCAGGTCCTCCTACCAACGCTTCCCAAGGTAGATGCACAAGCAAATGTTGCATACAATTTAAAATCCAGGTGGGAATACTTTTTCCATCTTACATACAAGGACAACGATTTCCTTCTCAAACCTCAACATCAATTTCTTTGAGATTTCCTTAGCACACATCTGCTTATAAAAATAACTGAGTTCTGCTTCCACACATCAGGACTGAAGTATCCACGGAACATTACCGGCACTAGTCTTCAATCAAAATGTGATAGTCATGACTCTTCAACCCAACGAGTTTACCAGTGTCGAGGTTAACTGCCCGTTTTATATTATCCGCATAGCGATCTGGGAACCTCAACTTTTTCAACCATTGAAATATCTCTTCTCGCTCTTGCCATTTCAGACAATAAGGAGCTTGTGGCCGACTCACAGATCCACTTGGATTTTTTCTAAGCTCAAGGTGCGGACGATCACAAAGTTTAGCTAAGTCTCTTCTTGCATTCATGTTATCTTTGGTTTGACCGGTGAAGTCGAAGCACATGCTTATGATGCTTTCCGCAACATTACGTTCTTGTTGCATCAAATCTATATTATGTGGTAACAGCAATGCCTTCATGTAAGGTAGCTCCAAGATAAACGAGATGTGTGTCCAATTGTGTTCTTTACCATACCCTTGAAACCGACCTCCTATGCTCGGTTTTAGGTCACGATGTTGTCTCATGATATTTTCACCAGTTTGTCGCTTCGGTGGCCCATCTCTAACCCTCTTGCCTTTTCGAAATGACTTTGTATCCTTTCTAAAAGGATGATTATAGGGAAGGAGGCGTCGGTGAACATCAAAAAATGTTTCCTTCTTACCATGTTCTATCCTATATGCTTGTGTCACCCATACATATCGGACAACACAGTATGTCGTGGACACACGAAACAGAAAAAATGCCATATGCTAGCTGATCATGAATTGACCATAGATATGCTGCGCGTAGAGTAAAACGACATTTCAGATGACTATCATATGCCTCAACCCCCTGCCACAACATTTTTAGTTCTTCGATCAACGGTTCCATAAACACATTGATTTTCATTACAGGATCCTTTAGACCTGGAACAATAAGGGCAAGAAACATGACCTCTTCTTTCATGCATTTGTTAGGAGGGAGATTGTAGGGCATCATAAAAACTGGCCAACATGAGTAAGAAGTGGAATTATTGGAGTAAGGAGTGAATCCATCCGTCGACAAACCAAGACGAACACTGCTAGGGTCTCTTGCAAATTCTGGATCAAAACGATCGAGAGCCTACCAGGCCTCGCCATCTGAGGGATGCACCATGACATCTAGATCTTGACCCTGACGATCCCCTTCTTTATGCCACCTCATTTGCTTTGCTGTCTCTTGATTTAGAAAGAGACGCTTAAGCCGTGGAGTGACAGGCATGTACCGGAGTTGCATGATCGGCACCTTTGTTGTAACCTCGTTTCCATCCTCATCTAGCACCACTGCATATCTTGAATTACTGCAATGGATGCAATGTGTGGTATTTTCATGCTCCTTCCAGAACAACATGCAATTTTCCTCGCAAGCATCAATCTTTTGGTAGTTCATGCCGAGACTAGCTATGAGCTTCTTGCAATGGTACAAGTCTTTCGGCCTGTTATGATTCGGTGGGCTGATATCAATAATCAGGTTCACAATATCGTTGTAACAGTTGTTGGAGAAGGTGTACTTTGACTTCATCGCCATGAGACGTGTTACCACCTGCAGTACGCTCACATTGTTTCCTTCATGCACTTTAGCCTCTGAGGCTTCAAGAAGCTTGTAGAACTCTCTCACATCCTCTGGAAAAGCTTGATTATTCTGTAGTTCTGGGTACTCATTCCTAATATCATTCAACATCTCTTCCATTCGGTCTACATCCTGGTCCACATCTGACTCAATAGTATGGTCCACCTCTCCATGCTCATGCCATACCAGATAGTTCGGCATAAAGCCATGTTTGAAAACATGATACGAGAGCTCCACTTTTTTCAATCGAACCAAGTTTCGATATTTTATACATGGGCACCTTGCTAAATGAGCATCACCAGCAAATGTGAGTGACACAAATTCATCTGCAACTCTCACCCATGCATCAGAGTGCTCATGAGTGACACCGTCGAATCCATCGTACATCGCCCTTCTTCGATCGTCACTCATATTCAAAGCTAAAGAAACAACATATATACACTTAGGTACGAAAAGGCCATATATAAACAGTTAAACACTAAATCAATTGTTCCGAGTTTAGTTACATCTATTTTAGCATTGTACCAAGTACATTTACTTAATTCAGTGCTGCATTTTTCATGCCATCTTTTAATTAAGCGAGAAAGCTCAAGAATACGAGTAACAACATTCCCATTTGCACATTAGAAAAATATATATCTATAATGCATCACTGCAATTATAGGTTAATCAACAGGTTAATGCATCACTACAATTACACATTAGAAAAATATATAATCAAGGATATGAGTAACAACACTAGCGGACTACTAAATTTTAGCTAAATCCAATTGAGCGTGGTCAAGACAGTAGCCATCTTCATTACCGGCAATAGTGATTTGTTGCACAAAACAACGAATTCCATTTTTAACTGAACCAACAACATAGCATGAAGGCTATGCACACTACAAAAATACCCCCCTATTGCAACGCATTTATGCGTTGCTAGAAGTTCAAATAAGTGTTGCTAAGGCTTATACCAACGCATAATTATGCGTTGCCTATGCTGGCGTTGCTAGGGTCTACTACAACACTTATTTATATGTTGGTAAGCATGCCTATAAGCGTTGCTGGGCCGCAACGGATATTTATTGCCTACTGCAATGCTTACATGTGTTTGTACCGGCAAAGACGGGTTGACCCGTATTGGATTTGGCAACATTTTGCTTAAATTTATGGCAGCACATTTATGTGTTGCAATGTTGTTGAACCATATAACAATGGCAACATTTAGATCGGATTTGTGAGAGCACATATATGTGTTGCAAGAAATAAACCATTTATTGAATAGAAATTGTATACAACAACATTTGCCATTAATAAAATGAGAAGGTCCAATTCATCCTAGGCATAGACACGATTGCAATGGACAAACCATTTCTCATTGAAATAAAATAGTCAATATACAGAGTAGCACAACTTAAAATAATCACCACTTCATGCGTGTATAAATATTTCTGGAGACAGATATAAACATATGACTCATCCTAAACAATACTAAACTGCATCATAGGTAAATTAGGAAAGCTTTTTTGGTAGCATAGTCTTCAAATTCTATAGAAATCTTGCAGCTCTGAAACTGAAATCTGGCAGCCCTAAAACTTCATCCTAGGTACTGAATCTGATGAACAACAAGAAAGCATTTCAGAAAAAGAAACATATGTGCAAAAGAATACAATAGTGTGATAGGAGAGCACAGGAATGAACAAACTGAGAAACAAAGATCAAAGGAGAGCGCAAGTATGAACGAGCCTACCGAGAAATACAGGACCAAGAATAGGAGCCAGTGATGGCTGCTATTGTTGCTACAGATATAGTGATCAGAGGCGACCAATCACCCGCTCAAACATTTCCTGCTGGACAACAAAATTGAGGATAAAAGTTCTGACCAGAAATCATAGTAGCCAAATACTGATAGCTTTTATTTGGTCAATGCCCCTCAACTTCAAATTTGAGGATAACATAAGTTACAAAAGTCAAATATCATGAGATTTGTTGATACTCACAGGGAAGTGAAAATATATACTGCTAGTTCTGACATTAAAGCTAAGGATAATCCACAGTAAGTAACACAGTATAGATGATAACATGATGCCAAGAAAATTAACACTGCTAGAAATGTTTTAGTAATAAAAAGTTGTGCAACCTGACAAAGAAATCTAGATGCTACTATAGACATGTGTTTTCATACCAGGCAAAGATCTTGTCTGATCTCCTCAAGCGTCTTTTTCCTTATTTGCTATATAACCTGCGTAATGGTTTTTGTGAGAATAGCCTAAAAGACAAACAACAAACATAAATAAAAAGACGGGCAGCTTGCAAAATTAATTACCAAAAATCTAACAGAGGTCATCTCATTTTGTTGCGTGAGAAACAATTAAATAGATCCAACAATACAAGTATAATGCCTAGATCTAAAAGGTGCGGTGATTAGAATGATATTTAAGGATTACCCAGCATCTAAATTTCTTTAACATTTTAATGACATCATAAGGTTTAGTGCTGCATAGGCTAAACCTCATTATTTCAATGTTCCTTGAATAAACTTACTTTGAGGTATGTTATTCCTCTCTCTGAAGTTAATATGTTTTTTCTTATTATAGGGAAATTTAGACACCTTCCCGTTGTTGAAAATGGTGAGGTTATTGCGATGCTGGACATTGCAAAATGTCTCTATGATGCAATATCAAGACTGGAAAAGGCAGCAGAGCAAGGAAGTGCACTAGCAGGTGCCATAGAAGGGGTTGAGCGCCAGTTAGGTGGCAACTTCTCAGGTAACCATATTATTGTGTCAACTCTTACTCCATTCCTGCTTTATTTTTTTTATCACCAAATGTTCATCAATGCACAAGAATTCATTGAACATCAGAACAAGCATATTTTACTATTTTAGCCATATACACCAATTTCACCTATAAATTATGCTATCTAGTTCTTTGTTTTAAAAAAGGGCAGAACTAGTGTCAGAGGCTCCCAAATTTGTGGGGTTTGGGAAGGGATAAATCGAGGCAAGCCTTCCTCCCGCAAATGCAGAAAGGTTGCTTCGAACCCATGACCTAGTGACTTAGTGAGACAGCTCTTACCACTGCACCAGGCTTTTGTCTTTCTAGTTTTTTTTGTCAATCATGGTAGTTTCAAGATGCAGAGTTTCTATAAGATTGTATGCCTTCTTTATTTCCTTCAATTCATCCATACATTGCTAGTTGTCGTGCTACCTGAGTAATTATATGTATCCATTCACATAGAACCAAGCTTAAAGTAATAGATTAATCTTTCAATAGCAAAATTACCTACTGCTAAGCAGAACACACTAGCCCTCTACAAAAGAAGATATAATAAATACCAGATGTCATGAACTGCTGACAACTCTTTTGAACATCATCATGGTCTGGTTCCTGAATGAAATTTGTTAAGATCGACAAACAATAGTATTACTATATGAGTTTGCTATCTTGCAAGTTAAGGTACTCACCAAAGACCTGGCCCATAGATCATAGGTTAGTTCTTTATTGAATCGAGCAATCTCCTCACTTGTAAAGAAAAGACAAATTCTATGAGTTACTTGGCACTATTATATGACATTTTGATGTACATTAATCAGAAATTTAGATTACCACTAAGCCAGTATTCATTCAAAAATAGGAAAATAAGAAGATAGAAAAAGAACATTGTAGGATACTATTACCTTTAGTAAATTAGTACTTTGATTGGCTTCTACAAGGCACATACAAATTCTAATACATACATGATAGCATATATTTATCGCTAGTATGTGACTCGTTGAGGGAAAAAAATCATGAAAGTTGAAACATGACACATATATTTATGTCTCATAGAGGCATATATGTATTGATCTACATGATAGCATAATATGTATGTTTACTCTAACCAGATTTTAATATATTAACATTAATAAAAATAGATAATGGGTCCTTTGGGTGACCGACCATCAGCTTACTGAAATAGACGTTTCATTTGAGACGGGAGCCAAACCCAGTGTAAACTCCAATGACGACAAAAGGCTGCTGCTTCTTGTCGGAGTTCACAGCTGCAGTGCTGTTCCCCCATAGGTACCCCTCGCTCTTGGCCTTGGTCAGGTCCATCTCCACCTCAACAATTTTCATTCCAATCACCCTAGCAACATGGCATTTGGTGTTAGCAAAGCAGAAATTAACACAACTCAAATTCACTTACAAAACTCACTTGCATCCAAGGTTCCTAAGCTTGTCCTCCACCGAGAGCACCTTCTGGATCTACAATTAGGTGTCACCGTCAGACAAAATCAAGAGAAGAATTAAAATACAAGTAGGGGTGAGGAGGGGATTACAGATTTGCACATTCCTGGAGCTCTTCTCGAGGAGGCCGAACACGATAGCCCGGTCTGCGCATCCCGCCACAACCTGAGATGGAGCCAGGAATAAGGTCACCACTCACCACTTCCTATTGAGTGCTAGATCGAAGCGGACAGGGGGGCATACCGACCGACCACGTAGAGCCAGGCGAGGCAGGAGAGGGACCCTGCCTGAGGCGAGGGCGGAGGCATCGGAGGAGGAGGGCGGGGCATTAGATCGACGGTTTTTGGACCGCAAGGTGCTGGCCAGTGCCTACATGGCGGCGGAGATCTCCGATGCCGGACTCTCGCCGCCTCCTGTCTGCTCCTAACGTCGCGTGGGAAGGACTCCTTTGAGGCAAGGGAGGGAAGGAGCGGCCACCCAAGCCGGCTGTTAGTGGTGGGCCGCACGCGCTGGGGGCGGCGGTGGTGCCGTGGTGGTGGGGGGGGGGTAATGGAGGTGGTGGTGCCGTGATGGTGAACACGGCAGGGGTTAGCGGCGGGTGGTACCGTGGAGGTGAGCACGGGGTAGCGGCGGCGCAAGCCCTCGACCGTTCGGAGGTCCTTTTTGGAACAGTCGAGTGCGGATAGTGTGTTGCGATCTGTAGTCGTTGTCGTAGGATCTGACGGCTGATAATTAAGATAGTGACCTGGATAGTTTCGACATGTGTCCCAATTTATAGGTTGTTTGACTTTTTACGCTAAATTTGACCAACTCGTCCTATTAAAAATTTACGAAAGTATAGAAAAAAAAATAAACCATAATAAAAATAAATAGTAATTATAATTTTTTTGAATAAAATGAGTAGGTCAAACATGGTATCCAAAAAATCAAATAATCTATAAATTGGGACTCAAGGAGTATTTTGTAAGTATAAAACTAATATACTGATTTGCATAAATATTGCATATAATGCTTGTACTGTATGATAAGTGTTGCTAGGTAACAAAAATACTATGGATGACACTTGCAACACATCACAAATGTTGTTAGGTGACATAAATACTACGAATGACCCTTGCAACGCATGACAAATGTTGCTATGTAATTTGGATATTCTACGGATGACACTTGAACGCATGGTAAACGTTGCCAGTTGATTTTCTTGCAACATATAAATATGTGTGCTCTAGCATCCGTTGCTACCTAATTTCTTGCAACGCATAAACCATTTTGTTGCAATGTATGTGTTGCTATAGGGGTGTTTGTGTTGTAGTGGCAGCGAATCACCTGTGCCGCGACGGCGTGTGAGCAAGTGGGGAAGATCTGGGTGATGCACTGCACCACCCAGAGCTTGGAGTTCGGCGAGGCCGCTAGGCTCAATGATGGCCGCTTGGCGTCCGGCTTGGTGAGGCCGCTTGGCTCGGCGAGGCACTGAGCCACGCCCGGAGCTTGGAGCTCGGCGACGCCGCCCGGCTCCATGATGTCCGCCCGGTGTCTGGCTAGGTGAGGCCGCCTGGTGCTTGGCTCGGCGAGGTCGCCCGCCGCGTGGCTTGGCGAGTCCGATGGCTGCCCGGAGCCCTGCGCGCGCCGCTGGGTGATGCTGCGCCGCTGGACAGGGAGAGTGGGTAGGAGACGGCGGCGGACTGGCAAGGAGAGTAGGAGAAAAGGTAGGAGACATGCGCGACGGTAGAACAGGTAGGAGACGCGCGGCTGTAGAATAGGATTGGGGATTAGGGTAAAATCCATAAGAGTGTCGGTGTGAAAAAACCCACACTTTTAAATTAAGAGTGTCGGTGCAGCAAAACCCACACTTTTACTTCGATTAAGAGTGTCGGCCCTGACACTCTTTAATTAACTGACACTCCTTCAACGTTTTCTTGTAGTGCTTATTCTTCGCGCATGCATGCATATATCTACTAGTGTGAAATAAAGGGCCATAAAAAAAGCTTTTGCTCGACCGGCCGACTTGAGTTCGCAGTGGCGGAGTGGCTTGACGCTAAGAACGAATCTGAGCCGAGATTGTTTTTGTGGCTCGTGAAAAAAAATGAGTCAGCTTGGCTCGATGAGTCGAGCAGGCTCGTGGCTTTATCCAACAACAATTTATTACATAAAATCCTAATTAGCATGTTAGTACCACATAGAAGATTAGTTTATGTTATTTGAGATTACAGTATAAAATTAATCTATTTTGTATATTATATTAGTAATATATTTAGTTTATTATTTTAAAATATGTTATTTAAATTATTTTGAGATTTTATATTATAATTTAGAGGACAATTTTACATTGATGGTCAAGCATGTTGGCTCGACGTGCCGGCTCGTGAGCCTAAAGAGAGCCACCTTTTCAAGCTTGTTAGAGCAGCTCGGCTTGTTAATTGATCGAGCCATAGCCAGCCGAACCCTTGTTTCAACACCTAGCCTTGCCGGCGTTCGTGTTCCTGGAGCCCGGGTATGTCGTGTGTCCTCCAAGAATATAATCCTTTGCTTCCTGCCTAACTAGTGGCACTCCAGCTGGCTAGCTACTGGGTTTGTTCATAAAGTAGATTCCGATCCAGCCGTAATGGAAGAATCTAATTGTGCTGTTTGCTAGCTGAGAGATAGTTTGATAACCTCATTTTTTTTAAAGGAATTTTCATTTTATCAAGTGAAATTAGTTTATTTTTTCTTAGAAAAACAGAAATCACTTGAAAAAATAGAGTTCCTAAACTGACCCTAATAGGTTTGTTCGTCTTAATTCCCAGGCGTTTGGAAGGAAAAGGAGTAACCAGTAGTTAGGTGCATAATCCTGTAACACTATAAAAGTCATTAAATAAAAATAATACATTTAGTTATTAATGATATTGATGGTAATAAATTTCCTTTTAAGTGTTTGTTATGTATTTGCATTTAAAATATTTTTTTATCGCCCATGATTGATTTTTGGTTATTGAATAACATTTCTTCTTAAATAAAAATCCTAGTAAATAAATAATATAATCAGTCCAAAAATAACTATATTATTTATAAATACTTTTGGTTTAATTACTATAAATTTTAGGGTTATTTAAAAGTATATTTCGAATTTAGAAAAAGAAAATAAAAAAAGAAAAAAAAACTAACCTAATCGCTTTCGGCCCATAAGGCCCAACAGCCGGCCGCGCCCAATCCTACCCAAGTCGCGCCGCCACTGGCACCACCCTGTTGCCGCCGCCGCCCTGGCTCTCTTTCCCCCTCGTGTCTCTCTCTACCGCTCACCTCTCTCTCCTCATTCGCTTCCCTGTCCCGAGCAGCGCCCTGTCCCGACCGGCCGAGCCCCTGTGCTCGAGCCGCCCCGAGCCCCGGCGCCGCAGGACCGGCCCTACCCACCGTGACGCGCCTAGGAGCAGAGCGAAGCCCTGACGCGCCGTGCGCGACCCACACCCCGCGCCCAGGTGCACGCCAGCGAAGCCAGGCCACCGCGCCGTGCTCGCCCCTGCCCCGCGCTCGACGCAACCCAGGCGCTGACCGAGCCCCTGCACCGCGCAGCGAGCGCCCAACCCGACCGCGCGACTCAAAGACCGACGCCCAGCCGCGAAGGCGCGACACCGAGCAGCCGACGCGAAGCCCGACCGAGCCGCCAAGATCCGAAGCGCCCACGACCGTTCTTCTTCGCGAGTAAAGGAGCATTAAGTCATCCGTTTTCCTTCCCCATTAATTCCTCCGTTGATGAACGCCATTAATGGCCGATTGAAGACACCGACCGCTGTTTCTCTCCCCTCCTCTCTCTATAAAGCCGCCCGGACTCCCTTCCCTTCTCCTCCCCAAGCTCTCTCCCTCCTCTCGGTTCTCTCTCCCTCGTCGGTGTTGACGTCACCGCGCCGGAGCTCGCCCACACAGCACCCCGTCGACCACGCCCACGCCGCCGCTCTGCTCACGCGCACCCGTTGTCGAGCCAGTGCTTGCGTGCCGTACACCGTTCGCCATCCGTGGAGCCTCGCCGGAGTTCGCGCCCCATCGTCTGAACACATCGCCGGAATTACGCCGCCCGCCGTCGACGCGACCGCGCAGCACGACGACCACGCTCGTTCCCTTGACCGTCGTTCATCCATGCACATGAACGAGAACCCAACCAAGGTTGAAGACAACCCACTGATTTATTTTCTTAAATCATATTTTGAATCTTGCGATTTATCGTTGTAATATTATGATGATGCGATTTGGTGATTCGTGTATGATTGTAGAGATTTCGTTTTATACGTGTAGTCAAAATCGAACCCCGTGACAACGCTTTAATAGGTGTATGATTTTATAATTTTAAAAATGAACACAGTCACTATTCACTAACTTAGTGATTTTCATATTAGAAATGTTTATAATTAATTTCGCTTTAGTGTGTGGAGCGATAATTGGTTAGTATTGATATAAGTATAACTTTGGTGATATAAGAAATTGAAATAGGAATTAAGCCACGTATTTCCGGTCGAATGAAAATATAGATTTTTACTATTCATAATAAATATATTCATAAGTATAGCACTAAATTGCTTAGAATAGTAAAATGCTCATTTATGTCATAATAACCATGAATAGGTTATTAAAAGTCCTATTTAGTAATTTACAATTAATTCTTAGTATATTAATGTCAGAAGAATTATAAATAAACAATTTTTAGTTATATGTATAATTTCTATTTAAGAAAGAAAGGAGAAACAGAAAGAGTAGAATTTATGATAATGTTAAAATGACTTAATTAGGCACTCATGCTTTCCTATTAAAGAAATTGATAGTTATATTGGTAAATATAGGTTTCTTAATAAAGAATTAGAGAATTTGTTTCTAACTGTAAAATGACCTTTTTAATAGACATCATGATTTTGATTTAATAAGATTCGTTATAGATGTTTAAGTATAGCCGTACTAAATAGTAATATGTCATATAACTTTTCTAATAATGATATAATGGCTCACACCGTCATAGCTAAAATGATAGTTTATACATAATTTCTTTTCTAATGAATTAGATCATTTGTTCCTACAATAGAATTAAAAGATAATTAATAGGTTAATTATCCTTTATCATAATGTATTAATTAAACCTATAGTCTAATTAATAGGTTAATTATCCTTTATCATAATGTATTAATTAAACCTATAGTCAATTTGTTCTTAATTAGATTTATGGCATGATTAATGATTCCATAGAAATGAATCCACATTATATACGAATCACTTAGTTTTTCTTAAAGGATAAAATAAAGTAATAAGAGTTTAAGTTCTTTTATAACTTAAAATGTTACTTTATATATTGACTTCGAATATAATAATATAGGCTATGTGTTTTTAAATGAAATTAAAAGATAGTTGTGTGTTCATTGTCTTTTACATAAAAGCTCATTTAAGGCATATACCATAACTTTCCATAAATAGGTGTTTAATAATAATAATGACCTTTTCACATAAAACCTATTTAGACTTATATCTTAATTTATCATAAGTGATAGGTTTAACAATGAATTATATGTTTCATAATGCTTCATAAATTAAAAATGTATTTCATAACGCATTAATCCTAGATATATAACTTATATCTTTTCTAAAAGGTTAAAAAAGTTTAATATCGTTATAACGTGTTTATCATCTTATAAACCCTTAATCTTAGACATATCACATATGATGTTTTATAAAAGATTAATTTGGTGAACCTAATATTTGTATATTTTAATTAAGATACTTTTATGCTCATGTCTTGTTTTATAAAGTATAGATCACACATTTTTGAAAAGAATACCCTCTTAATATAACCATTACTCGCGACGTTTTTGACAAGCGAACGCTCTTTTCGTTAGGCTTTATTTTAGCTGTATGTATGGTGAATGTTGTATGTTATTGAGTGGTGTTTGTTTCTTCTTGTTTGTTTGTGTGATATTCAGTGGTTGATCTAATAGTTGAGAATCAAGTGCTATTCCGTGGAAGAACCTCAAATTTTCAGTAAGCAAGGCAAGTGGACTTCTCCCTCTGCATACTCTGTTTGATCCCAAACAATACATTTAATTAAGTTTATTCTTTTGGATATATATGCATAATTTGACGGGTTACCTATTTATATAACCTTTCCAACCTTACTCCTTGTTTAACCTAGGATTATGATCTAATCAAGTAGCTATGCTATTGCTACAACTTAACTTTATGCAGTCACTCCCGCTTATGATATTAATGTTCCAAATGGTAAGTTTACATTATTGTTGTTAACCCGATGGTTAAACAAGATTATTGCATATTAATTGGAACATGGAGTGACCACCCGGGAAAACAGTGCTACCATGAGGACTATCATGGCTCTGGTCTTGGCTAAATAACTAGGGAAGTCTGATGTTGGGTGTTGGTCGTGGTCAACCGAAACGGGGGCATCTGGCAAGCGCTTATAGTACTGGCTCAGGAAGATTGGATACGGGCATAGTTCCCAAAGCTTTACCCTGTGGTCTGGACTATAAGTTGGTTACGGTAGGTGTGCCTTATGCAGTTTGATCATTTCCAGCATTTGCGTAATGAGGACTCTAGGGAGAAGCCTCGTAGTGAGACCCTGGCCATTCACCTCGGAAGTGAATACGGGTCTAGCTAACCCGGGCTAGAAGGGAATCACGACTCATGGGTAAAGATGCACCACCTTTGCAGAGTGTAAAACTGATATATCAGCCGTGCTCACGGTTATGAGCAGCCTGGACTCCTCACATGATTATTGAACTTGAAGATGGAAATAAATCGAGATCTGATGATCTACCAATGGTTTGCTTAAGTGGTTTCACTTAAGTGTTTTTGAAATACTCTTGTACCTTTGCCTAATGGGAATACTTGGGATTCACACTTATTAGTAAGACAGGTGTTGTTAATAAAATGTTGACCAACTAAAATGCTTACTGCTCAACCTTAGCCTCAACTTGTTACCTTGCATTAGTTTTTCCCCCACTTGCTGAGCCCCAACCATAAGTGAGCTCACCCTTGCTTAATTTTGATCAGAAGTTTGCAGATGAAGATATGATGCTGAGCTCCATGGATGCTAGTCTAGTGGTACCCCCGGTCTTCTTCCTGTGGATGGATGTCCTTGTTTCGCTATACTTTGATGAATAAAGGTTAAGACATTATGTCTGTTCGAAGTGTAATATGTTAATATAATCTTTATTTACGCTTTTATGCATTGTTCTTTTGATATATTACACATGTGACGTAAACATATGTGTGGAAATAGATCCTGGTAGATGCCCGTAATGCGAATGAACGGAACTGTCGTGAACTTATGTGGATTGCTATGTGGCGTGCCCTATGATGGTCTGACGGACATGTGGCCTGTTGTTATGCATGCACCTGCATTTTGTAACTGTGGACCACCTTACTATGACTATGTACTAAAATTATAACATGTTACTACGTGCTATTTGGGCTGCTGGAGTAGGGCTATAGCCCCACCAGCCCCGTCCTGTATCTGCCCAGTCTTAGCAGAGGTTTCGTTTAGTGATACTGATTTCTAAACTCCTATACTGAAATAGCGTAAACAAGTGTTATCTTTATAAAACTCTTCTATCCATAAAACTTTTGCTATACCTCTATGTGTCACATCAGTTTTTTTAATGTTTATAAAACTCTTATATATTTCTTTAAGACTAATCTTATATATAAAAATAATAAAATATTGACAGTGTCCATCTCAAAGCTCAAATTAATATTGTGGCCATCAAAGAGGACGAACGGTGAGACATGTGTAGGGCATAAATTTGAAAGATGCAGTACTGAAACAGTCGAATAGAGTACTTTGTCGAGTGCAGCAGGCACTCGACGAATACTTTGCCTACTGCCGCACTCAGTAAAGAGGACTCAGTGAACAGTTTATCGGTAACAACCTTTTTGTTGAGTACTTTACATCGGGCACTTGACAAGAAAAGTTGCCATGACAGCGCCAAGTGATGGTGATGGAGACGTTTCTAAGTGCCAAGTTAGCAGGCACTCGACAAAGAGAACTCCATTGGCCCCCATGGCAGTTTCTGTGCCGAGTGTGCTAACTGGCACATGACAAAGGAAGCTCTAGTGGGCCCCCACTCTAGTCTCTGTGCCGAGTATGCAGGCTGCCACATGACAAATAGCTTATTTGCTAAGTGCCAGGACCATAACACTTGCCAAAGAAACTTTACCGGTTACTAGGGTGCTTTCTTTACCGAGTGTAACACTCAACAAAGCGACTACAAACCCCTTTTTTAATTATTTTTATTATTTCATTCAAACAAAACAAAAGATATATCAGATAATCATCACATATACATCACAAATTTCAAAGAATCATCACATACATCATAGACACCCCATATCTTACAAACACCACAAATCTCACAAGTTTCTTCACAAAGATCACAAAAGTCACATGTATCACAAAATAGTTCACAAAACTCACAAGTACTCATAAAAATAAGTCTACAAACATTCAATGTATGCCATAAACATGTCTCACAATTAAGTTCATAAGAACCTCAATAAGGTGGCCGGTTGGACTGGTTCAGCGAAGGGTTGGACGGACCATGACGGTTGTTTTATGCCGTCGATTGATTCTACACAGAGAAGAGATTGCATGTGTGAGACTAGATGAATATATATCATATACGACTAAAATTTTCATACTCACAGGAGTAGAAAATTGAGGAGGTTCAGCTACAGGGAACAACATATGTGGTGGAGCAAAACCCGTTACGGTGAAAACATCTCGGCAATCGGCCAAACGAGCTGCCTGGTGCGCCATCATCCTCGCCTCCATCTCCATACGTTCCCTCCTCTCTTCTTCTAGATGGGACTGTAATATTTCACATCGATGTTACGATAATGTAAAGAGAAGGTATATAACTCAATGAATGACGAGGCACAAAAACACTAACCTGGAGTTCTTGTATGCAATGTTGTGAGCTGTCTTGCCAAGGTCGTATGGCCGGGCTCACGCTTGTGCTCCTTGCTCGCACCTAAGACAAAGTGGGAGTGGTGGACGTATTGATTGCCCCATCAGCAATCCAGTACCGCCATGCCTCTTGCCTCCTCCAACCCTCATGAGGACATCTCCGTCAATGTCCTTGGTCCTCAGATTGTATTCTGGCCCATGGACCTCCTTTGCCATGGCGGTGTACTCACTAAGGTGGCTATAGATGGTGGGGATGCTGTATGCCTCGGGGCCATCCTCCAGGTTGTAGGTGACGTCAGATGTTGTCTTGCCCTTGTGGGTCATAGCATACGCCACTGTAACGCCCTGAATTTGGGGGTAGAATTTTTTTTCTTCTTTTCTCTCACCAAATTCAGGCGTTACTCTTTCCTTTTCCCTTTTCTTGCTAAGCCTTGATCTTTTCCAAAAGTTATAGTGAGAATTAGCTCGACATCTTGTGTAAGCAAAACCAAGAGCTATTTTTGGTTGTTGCATCATGCCGGATTATGCACTCTTTTGCTTGTGGTTGAGTGAATTGGAGAATTAGGCATATAAGAAAATATGGAAATTAGAAAAAGAAAAGCCTTTTCTTTTTTTTTCTTCTTCTCTCCCCCCCTTCGGCCGGCCCAGATGGCGGCCTAGCCGCCCCCCCTTCCCCCCCTTCCCACGTGGGCCCCGCGGCGGCCCAACCGCGCGCCCCCCCTTTTTGGGCCCAGCCGGCCCAACCGCCCCCCTCCCCTTTCTTTTTTTTCTTCTTTTTCCCAAAATTTCCCTCCCTCCCTCTCTCTCTCTCTCCCTCACCCTAGCCCTAGCGCCGCCACCGCCCTCCCCTGCCCTAGCGCGCCGCCGCTCCCTCCCCCGTGCGCCGCCGCGCCGCCCTTCCCCGCCCACGGTGAGGCTTCCCCCTCCTCCCTCCCCTCCCTCCTCTTTCCCCCTCTCGTCGGCGCCCTCCCCCGCGCCCATGGCGCACTCGCCAGACCCCGTCCGCTCGGCGCTCCGGCGAGCCGCCGTGCCCGGCCGCGCCAGCCCCGCCCCTCCCCGCGCCGGCCCCGCCTCGGCCGCTCCGGCGAGCCCCCGCCCAGTCCCGCGCCCGGCCGCGCCCACTCGGCCCGCCCCGCACCGACCCCGCCTTGGCCGCTCCGGCGAGCCCGCCCCCGCTCGGCCTCGCTCCGGCGAACCCGCCCCCGCTAGGCCTCGCTCCGGCGAGCCCACCCCGCCCCTTCCCCGCCCCCGCCGCGGTCACGCCCGGCCGCCCCTGGCCGCGCCCGGTGAGCCCGCCCCCTGCTCGTCGCCCCCGCCCGCCCCGTGCCCCGGCTCAACCGCCCGCCCTCGTGCTCGGCTCGGCCGCGCCGTCCCCGCCCCGGCGTGGTGGCCGGCCGTGTCCTCGCCCCATCCGTGCCTCGCCCGCCGTGGTCCGCGGCGTCCTCGCTCGCCCGTGCTCGCTTGCCCTGGCATGCTTGCCCGCTCGCCCCGCCGTGCCTTGCTCGCGTCGTGACGGCCCCGGCGTAGTCTCGAGTTCGGCCCAGCGTGCCTATGGCGCGCGGCCTTGAGCTTGACTAGCGCACGGCCCCGACGTGCGCATTGTTAGCTCGCGGCGTGTGCGTGCGGCCTCGCGCGCGGCCCCGACGCCGTGCGCGACTCATTCGCGGCACGTTAAGCGTGGCTTTGCGCGTGCGTATGCCCGCGCAGCGCCTTGGCGTAGCTCAACGTGCCCGCGACGCATAGCGCCCTGTCGCGTTCACGACACGATCGTCTACCCCCCTAGCCACCCGTCTACCCCCCCCCCCCCCCCCCCCCGCGTGTATTCTGTGCGTAGCAAATCGTGTTATGTAATTAATAAATGGAAAACTCAATTTGAAATTCGGTTACGTTAGTTAATTCATATAGTTAATTGTCTATCTCGTTTAATGTTAATCTACTAAAAGTGGTCACGCTTACATTAGTGCATGTAGCTAATTCTTATCATTGAAGCTAAGTAGAACTAGAGCACGTAACGTTTAGTTATTCGTTTACCCGTGGTGCGTCTCGGGCATAAGCTTTAACTCTCACGAGACCTTTCCCCATTTCTTTCTAACCAAGGTAAATTCATTATCGTATGTGATATTCTATACATATTTACCTTATTTGTTCTCTTGCATGGTGTACTGTTTGTTTCCTGATTCCAATGGATGGATGTATGTATGTTTGCAACCGCATAGAGAACGATTCGGTTGAAGAGCCCGAGGAACTCACAGGAGAAGCCCCTGAGCAGCAGTCGGTCGGTGGAGGCAAGTGTCCCTTGACCTATCTCTGTCCTATTCATTCTTTAATTCACCTCCTGCATTACACATTTATACTTAAGGATTTACTAGCTTTTGTTACCCATATCCTTGTTTACCTATTTGGGTTGGATTATTATTGTTTAGCTTTATGCTATTGCTCCACTCTAATCAATGAACATGATGAGATTATATATGATACACTGTTTTCCCCCTTCTTATTATGATGTTGTACTTGTGGCCTTTAAGGGGGCTCGAGCGGTTTCTCGAGTGCCTCTCCGTAAGGACCTGTTCTTTGGATGACCGCCCGGGAAAACAGTGCAACCATGAGGGTGGAGTGGGATGCCCTTAGCTGAATAATCAGAGGAACTGGGGTGTAGTTCGCTTAGCCGTTGTGCCGTCAATGGGGCTTGGTGTATGCGGCTCGCTCTACCAAGGTTGATTTGTCCCTTGGGGAGGAGTGCGGTACATTTAGGAAACCTAACGGGTGGCTACAGCCCCGAGGAATCTTTGTAAAGGCTACGTAGTGATACCTTGCTGGGTCACCTTGGTAGTGATCAATGGAGAGTCATGATCTCCGGGCAGAAAGGGAATCACGGCTTGTGGGTAAAGTGCACAACCTCTGCAGAGTGTTTTAAAACTGATATATCAGCCGTGCTCACGGTTATGAGCGGCCAAGGGAGCTCCAATGATTAGTGGTACTCGATCAGAGACATTTTGGGTTTACAGGTGGCAATGAGACTGATGGTTGTGGTTATATCTATGGTGCTGGTAAGTGGTATTCTTTCCGTTTGGAAAGGGTACATCAGGCTAATAACTTGAGTTAATGTTAAAACCTGGCTTTCTACTAGTAAATAATAATCTAACCAACTAAAAGCAACTGCTTGACTTACCCCCCACATAAAGCTAGTCCACTACAGCCAAACAGGATACTTGCTGAGTATGTTGATGTGTACTCACCCTTGCTCTACACACCAACCCCCCCCCCCCCCAGGTTGTCAGCATTGCAACCACTGCTCAGGCGAAGATGAAGCCGTGGAAGGAGACTTCCAGGAGTTTCAAGACTACGACGAGTTCTAGGTGTGGGTTAGCGGCAACCCCCAGTCGACTGCTTGTGAAGGCCGCAGTTATCTACGTTTCGTTTTCGCACTTTGATTTATTGTAAAGACTATGTGAATGTCTCAGACATATGATGTAATCGACTATTATTTCCCTTTTTAATACCATCTGAGCACTGTGTGATGATGTCCATGTTATGTAACTGCTGTGTACGTGAATTGCTGATCCTGGCACGTACATGGTTCGCATTCGGTTTGCCTTCTAAAACCGGGTGTGACATAAGCTGGTATCAAAGCCGTGTTGACTGTAGGACCGCTAACCTAGAATAGAATGGTCGTTCTAAGGACTATAGATTTCTGTCCCTGCCTTGACTTTGATATCCCTTCAAAATTTGGTCATACCGACCAAACCTATGTTCTACTATATAATATACCTTGCTGAAAATTGTTTTATTCTAATCCTTCATTTACTTATGGTTCATTATTTGCTGGTCATATTAATTCTGTTCTCACTCTTTTGCTTACGGTGTCTTTTGTAGATGGCTCGTCTTAGACACACTGCACGAAAGTCCGTCATCCCCTTCTTACCCTCCCGCCTTGTCGAGCGTCTGCTTCGCCGTCCCGTGGCCGGGTAGTCCAGCCACTTGGAGAGACTGCACCACCGCCTGTATGAGGAGCAGGAACGTCGACGACAGGAGCAGCAGGGCTCTTCTTTCTCGCTCCAGCAGGAGATAGAGTCTGTGAGGAGCTACTCTCCTGTGCTTCCTCTGGAGGCGCCCCCTGCACCTCCACTGGGCGCCCCAGCCTCTGGAGTAGCTGCTGGAGGAGACCCAGACGACGGAGGTGGCGATGACAGCTCGAGCCACGACACCGACTTCCCTGCTGACCAGGAGCCGAAAGGATGGGTTGCTCGACCCATCACTCGCGACGCTGCTCGCGGGTGGCACTTCCACGATGCGCTCGACACCCTGCTACGTCGGGCACTTAACCGGCGTACTTGGTCCATCGAGTATCGCTGTGTGGTCTACCAGCATAGTCGCGGGGTCTACCCGGACCGCTGGGAGGCGACCTGCTTGGTGTGCCATCCGGAGAACAGTCTTCAGGGCGCGGAGGCCTGCTCAGAGCACTATTCTATCTCTGAGCGGGACTCAGCTGAGGCGGCCATGCAAGATGCCGCACGGCGTGCGCTTTCGCACTACTGCTCGGTACTCGGTGGGGTAGCTGACGGTCTCGACCTGAAGTATTACCCCCGCCGTCCATCTGGCAACACAAGAGGCGTGATTGTCTCACCTGTCGGTGAGGACAATCCTAGGTTGAGCAGCACAGTCAACCTAGCCGCCGTGCTAAACACGGAGCTGGACCATGCGCTAGACGAGCTGAGTAGGGCTCGTGCTGAGATCGCCCTGCTGCGGGCTGAGCGCGTGAAACGTCGTCACTTGGATGATGGTTCCCCCGCTCCCGTCGGGACTCAGCACCCGTACCGCTCACCTCGGCATGGACGCCAGTCTTATGGCAATCCCGACTACAAGACCAAGATAAATCTAGAACCATAGATCGTTAGAGTTGGATCTTGTAATTAATACAAAATATATACGTAGAAGCTACAGTCTTAGCGTTAGTCTCGGTTTTAGTTACTCTTAGTTAGACAGGGTAGTTTGCTATATCCTGTGCACCTATGTTTGTCATGATGAACTATGTTTGGTTTGGATCTTTGTAATGACTGTCACCAGAGTGTGGGTACCCCCCTGCATTTTGGTTTACATATTATGTTAATGGAGTTAGTTATATAGTTGGGAAACCTTTTATTCCACTTTCCTATTTATCTGAGAAGCTGTGTTGGAGATCAGTGAAGATGCTCATCTGTTCAGTGCTGTTGAAGAATTCTATACTCTTTTCTTATGCTGCAAGATTTGCCAGATCAGTTCTGATGTGTGGTTGCATTCTGCAGATGTCAGAGAATAGGCGCAGAGGAGGAAGGCGTGCTCAGCAGGAGCGAGCCACTCAGCCGGATGAGGTGCCTCCGCAGCAGCACCTGTCGCCCCCGCCCCCGATGTCGATCGAGCAGATGTTTCTGATGCAGACTCAGGCAGTTCAAGCCATCGGACTCTGGCCGCCATTCAGCAGCAGCAGCAGCAACAGCAGCAGGCACCACCTCAACCTCAGATGCCTCAGATGCCAGAGACAAGCGTGCTGAATTCATGAGAGGTCACCCCCAACGTTTGCTCACTCTTCTGACCCCATGGATGCCGAAGATTGGCTACGCACTGTGGAGCGGGAGTTGCACACCGCTTAGTGTGATGACAGAGAGAAAGTACTGTATGGTCCCCGTCTGTTGAGAGGAGCAGCCCAATCATGGTGGGAGTCTTATCTCGCCACCCATGCCAACCCTGACGCCATCACTTGGGAAGAGTTCAGAGGTAGCTTTCGTCAGTACCATGTTCCTGCAGGTCTGATGACAGTGAAAAAGGAGGAGTTCCTGTCCCTCAAGCAAGGGTCATCGTCAGTCAGTGAGTACCGAGACAGGTTTCTGCAGTTGTCCCGCTATGCTCCTGAAGATGTCAACACCGATGCCAAGCAACAGTACCGTTTCTTGAGAGGCTTGGTTGACCCTCTGCACTATCAGCTGATGAATCACACCTTCCCGACATTCCAGCACTTGATTGACAGAGCAATCATGACAGAGAGGAAGCGTAAGGAGATGGAGGATCATAAGCGCAAGATCAGTGGACCCCAGCCTGGAAGCAGCAGTCGTCCTCGTTTCTCAGGCAATCATCCTCAGCAGTTCAGGTAGAACCAACGTCCACCTCAGCAACATCAGCAGTTCTAAAGGCAGTATCCTCAGCACCAGTATCAGAACCGTCAAAGCAATCAGTCAGGAGGCCAGTTTTAGAGGCAGAATCAGCAAACACCTCGTCCTCCTACCCCAGTAACCCAGCAGAACAGTCAGGCAGCACCAGCTCAGGTTGGAAACAGAGCATGTTTCCACTGTGGAGAGCAAGGCCATTGGGTGATGCAATGTTCGAAGAAGGCAGCCCAGCAGTAGTCAGGCCCCAATGCCCCGGCAAAGCAGAATGTGCCTCAGCCAGGAACAGGCAACCGCTCTCAGCCGCATTATAATCATGGGAGACTGAACCACTTGGAGGCTGAAGCAGTTCAGGAGACCCCCGGCATGATAGTAGGTATGTTCCCAGTCGACTCCCATATTGCAGAAGTGTTCTTTGATACTGGAGCAACACATTCTTTCATTACTGCATCATGGGTAGAAGCACATAATCTCCCAATTACTACCATGTCAACCCCCATTCAAGTTGACTCGGCCGGTGGTAGAATTCGAGCTGATAGCATATGTTTGAATGTAAGTGTGGAAATAAGGGGGATAGCGTTTCCCGCTAACCTTATAGTAATGGGTACTCAGGGAATAGTTGTCATCCTAGGGATGAATTGGCTAGATGAGTATCAGGCAGTTATCAGTTGTGATAAGAGGACAATCAAGTTGGTGTCCCCACTAGGAGAGGAAGTGGTGATGGAGCTAGTCCCGCCTGAGCCGAAGAAAGGAAGTTGTTATCAAATGGCTGTCGATAGCAGTGAAGCAGATCCAATTGAGAGTATCAAGGTTGTGTCCGAGTTCCCAGATGTGTTTCCAAAGGACCTGCCAGGTATGCCACCAGAGCGGAAAGTTGAATTCGCTATAGAGCTTCTTCCTGGAACCCGCCCCTATCTTTAAGAGAGCTTACCGAATATCTAGACCAGAGTTGGTTGAACTTAAGAAGCAGATTGATGAGCTATCAGAGAAAGGTTACATCCGGCCAAGCACCTCGCCTTGGGCCACCCCTGTCCTGTTTGTGGAGAAGAAAGATGGCACCAAAAGGATGTGTATCGATTATCGAGCTTTGAATGAGGTCACGATCAAGAACAAGTACCCTTTGCCTAGAATAGAAGATCTGTTCGACCAGTTGAGAGGAGCTAGTGTGTTCTCCAAGATTGATCTGAGGTCAGGTTATCATCAGCTCAGGATCCAACCTTCGGACATTCCGAAGACGACATTCATTACCAAGTATGGGTTGTATGAGTTCACCGTGATGTCTTTTGGTTTGACCAATGCGCCAGCCTTCTTCATGAATCTGATGAACAGTGTATTCATGGATTACCTTGATAAGTTTGTGGTGGTATTTATTGATGACATTCTGGTTTATTCTCAAAGCGAAGAAGAGCATGCAGATCATTTGAGGATGGTATTATAGAGATTGTGAGAGCACCAGTTGTATGCAAAGTTGAGCAAGTGTGAATTCTGGATCAGTGAGATCCGGCGGCTGATTCTAGATGGCAGAGGCAAAGATTTTCGGGAAGATGCAGAAGGCGTGATATGGTTCAAAGACCGCTTGTGTGTTCCCAATGTCCAGTCTATTCGGGAGTTGATCCTCAAGGAAGCTCATGAGACAGCCTATTCGATTCACCCTAGTAGTGAGAAGATGTATCAAGATCTGAAGAAGAAATTTTGGTGGTACGGAATGAAGAGGGAAATCGCAGAACATGTGGCTATGTGTGATAGTTGTCGAAGGATTAAGGCAGAGCACCAGAGACCAGCTGGATTGTTGCAACCATTGCAGATCCCTCAGTGGAAATAGGATGAAATCGGTATGGATTTCATAGTCAGTTTGCCTCGCACTCGAGCCGGCTACGACTCCATTTGGGTAGTAGTGGACTGTTTGACCAAGTCAGCCCACTTCATACCTGTCAAGACCAACTACAGCAGTGCAGTATTGGCAGAGTTGTACATGTCTCGGATCGTTTGTCTTCATGGTGTGCCAAAGAAGATAGTGTCAAACAGAGGAACGCAATTCACCTCTTATTTCTAGCAGCAGTTGCATGAAGCTTTGGGCACGCATCTGAATTTCAGTTTAGCCTATCATCCACAGACAAACGGTCAGACTGAAAGGACCAATCAAATTCTTAAAGACATGTTGAGAGCCTGTGCGTTGCAAGATCATTCCGGATGGGATAAGAAGTTGCCTTATGCAGAGTTCTCCTATAACAACAGTTACCAGGCCAGCTTGAAGATGTCCCCATTTCAGGCGCTTTATGGAAGGAGTTGTAGAACTTCGTTGCAATGGGATCAGCCTGGAGAAAAGCAGGTGTTTTTGCCAGACATTCTACTTGAAGCTGAAGAGAACATCAAGATGGTCCGAGAGAATCTAAAGATAGCGCAATCAAGGCAGCGAAGCTATGCAGACACAAGAAGAAGAGAGCTGAGTTTCGAAGTCGGAGACTTTGTCTATCTGAAAGTGTCACCGATCAGAGGAGTCAGAAGGTTCGGAGTCAAAGGCAAGCTAGCACCCCGTTACATTGGTCGGTACCAAATTCTCTCAAGGCATGGAGAAGTGGCCTATCAGCTCAGTCTGCCAGAGAATTTGTCTGCTGTGCATGATGTCTTTCATGTGTCTCAGTTGAAGAAGTGCTTGCGTGTGCCAGAAGAGCAGTTGCCAGTGGAAGGTCTTGAAGTCCAGGAGGACTTGACCTACGTTGAGAAGCCAGTGCAAATCCTTGAGGTCGCAGACAGAGTCACCCGAAGGAAGACCATCAGAATGTGCAAAGTCAGATGGAATCATCATTCAGAGGAAGAAGCAACCTAGGAGCGTGAAGATGATCTGCTGGCTAAATACCCTGAGCTCTTTGCTAGCCAATCCTGAATCTCGAGGGCGAGATTCTTTTAAGGGGGATAGGTTTGTAACGCCCTGAATTTGGGGGTAGAATTTTTTTCTTCTTTTCTCTCACCAAATTCAGGCGTTACTCTTTCCTTTTCCCTTTTCTTCTCGCTAATCCTTGATCTTTTCCAAAAGTTATAGTGAGAATTAGCTCGACATCTTGTATAAGCAAAACCTAGAGCTATTTTTGGTTGTTGCATCATGCCGGATTATGCACTCTTTTGCTTGTGGTTGAGTGAATTGGAGAATTAGGCATATAAGAAAATATGGAAATTAGAAAAAGAAAAGCCTTTTCTTTTTTTCTTCTTCTCTCCCACCCCCCTTCGGCCGGCCCAGCTGGCGGCCCAGCCGCCCCCCTTCCCCCCCCTTCCCGCATGGGCCCCGCGGCGGCCCAACCGCGCCCCCCCCTTTTTGGGCCCAGCCGGCCCAACCGCCCCCTCCCCTTTCTTTTTTTTCTTCTTTTCCCAAAATTTCCCTCCCTCCCTCTCTCTCTCTCTCTCCCTCACCCTAGCCCTAGCCCTAGCGCCGCCGCCGCCCTCCCCTGCCCTAGCGCGCCGCCGCCGCTCCCTCCCCCACGCGCCGCCGCGTCGACCTTCCCCGCCCACGGTGAGGCTTCCCCCCTCCTCCCTCCCCTCCCTCCTCTTTCCCCCTCTCGTCGGCGCCCTCCCCCGCGCCCATGGCGCGCCCGCCCGGCCCCGTCCGCTCGGCGCTCCGGCGAGCCGCAGTGCCCGGCCGCGCTCGGCCGCGCCCGCCCCACCCCTCCCCGCGCCGGCCCCGCCTCGGCCGCTCCGGCGAGCCCCTGCCCCGTCCCGCGCCCGGCCGCGCCCGCCCCCGCGCCCGGCCGCGCCCGCTCGGCCCGCCCCGCGCCGGCCCCGCCTTGGCCGTTCCGGCGAGCCCGCCCCTGCTCGGCCTCACTCCGGCGAACCCGCCCCCGCTCGGCCTCGCTCCGGCGAGCCCGCCCCACCCCTTCCCCGCCCCCACCGCGGTCGCGCCCGGCCGCCCCCGACCGCGCCCGGCGAGCCCGCCCCCTGCTCGTCGCCCCCGCCCGCCCCGTGCCCTGGCTCAACCGCCTGCCCCGTGCCCCGGCTCAACCGCCCGCCCCCGTGCCCAGCTCGGCCGCACCATCCCCCGCCCCGGCGTGGTGGCTGGCCGTGTCCTCGCCCCGTCCGTGCCCTCGCCCGCCGTGGTCCGCGGCATCCTCGCTCGCCCGTGCTCGCTTGCCCTGGCGTGCTTGCCCGCTCGCCCCGCCGTGCCTTGCTCGCGTCGTGACGGCCCCGGCGTAGTCTCGAGTTTGGCCCAGCGTGCCTATGGCGCACGGCCTTGAGCTTGGCTAGCGCACGGCCCCGACGTGCGCATTGTTAGCTCGCGGCGTGTGCGTGCGGCCTCGCGCGCGGCCCCGACGCGTGCGTGACTCGTTCGCGGCACGTTAAGCGTGGCTTTGCGCGTGCGTATGCCCGCGCAGTGCCTTGGCATAGCTCATCGTGCCCGTGACGCGACGCATAGCGCCCTGTCGCGTTCGCGACACGATCGTCTACCCCCCTAGCCACCCGTCTACCCCCCCCCCCCCCGTGTATTCCGTGCGTAGCAAATCGTGTTACGTAATTAATAAATGGAAAACTCAATTTGAAATTCGGTTACGTTAGTTATTCATATAATTAATTGTCTATCTCGTTTAATGTTAATCTACTAAAAGTGGTCACGCTTACATTAGTGCATGTAGCTAATTCTTATCATTGAAGCTAAGTAGAACTAGAGCACGTAACGTTTAGTTATTCGTTTACCCGTGGTGCGTCTCGGGCATAAGCTTTAACTCTCGCGAGACCTTTCCCCATTTCTTTCTAACCAAGGTAAATTCATTATCGTATGTGATATTCTATACATATTTACCTTATTTGTTCTCTTGCATGGTGTACTGTTTGTTTCCTGATTCCAATGGATGGATGTATGTATGTTTGCAACCGCATAGAGAACGATCCAGTTGAAGAGCCAGAGGAACTCACAGGAGAAGCCCCTGAGCAGCAGTCGGTCGGTGGAGGCAAGTGTCCCTTGACCTATCTCTGTCCTATTCATTCTTTAATTCACGTCCCGCATTACACATTTATACTTAAGGATTTACTAGCTTTTGTTACCCATATCCTTATTTACCTATTTGGGTTGGATTATTATTGTTTAGCTTTATGCTATTGCTCCACTCTAATCAATGAACATGATGAGATTATATATGATACGCTGTTTTCCCCTTCTTATTATGATGTTGTACTTGTGGCCTTTAAGGGGGCTCGAGCGGTTTCTCGAGTGCCTCTCCGTAAGGACCTGTTCTTTGGATGACCGCCCGAGAAAACAGTGCAACCATGAGGGTGGAGTGGGACGCCCTTAGCTGAATAATCAGAGGAACCGGGGTGTAGTTCGCTTAGCCGTTGTGCCGTCAATGGGGCTCGGTGTATGCGGCTCGCTCTGCCAAGGTTGATTTGTCCCTTGGGGAGGAGTGCGGTACATTTAGGAAACCTAACGGGTGGCTACAGCCCCGGGGAATCTTTGTAAAGGTTACGTAGTGATACCCTACTGGGTCACCTTGGTAGTGATCAATGGAGAGTCATGATCTCCGGGCAGAAAGGGAATCACGGCTTGTGGGTAAAGTGCACAACCTCTACAGAGTGTTTGAAAACTGATATATCAGCCGTGCTCATGGTTATGAGTGGCCAAGGGAGCTCCAATGATTAGTGGTACTCGATCAGAGACATTTTGGGTTTACAGGTGGCAATGAGACTGATGGTTGTGGTTATGTCTATGGTGCTGGTAAGTGGTATTCTTTCCGTTTGGAAAGGGTACATCGGGCTAATAACTTGGGTTAATGTTAAAACCTGGCTTTCTACTAGTAAATAATAATCTGACCAACTAAAAGCAACTGCTTGACTTACCCCCCACATAAAGCTAGTCCACTACAGCCAAACAGGATACTTGCTGAGTATGTTGATGTGTACTCACCCTTGCTCTACACACCAACACCCCCCAGGTTGTCAGCATTGCAACCACTGCTCAGGCGAAGATGAAGCCGTGGAAGGAGACTTCCAGGAGTTCCAAGACTACGACGAGTTCTAGGCGTGGGTTAGCGGCAACCCCAAGTCGACTGCCTGTGAAGGCCGCAGTATCTACGTTTCGTTTTCGCATTTTGATTTATTGTAAAGACTATGTGGATGTCTCAGCCACATGATGTAATCGACTATTATTTCCCTTTTTAATACCATCTGAGCACTGTGTGATGATGTCCATGTTATGTAACTGCTGTGTACGTGAATTGCTGATCCTGGCACGTATATGGTTCGCATTCGGTTTGCCTTCTAAAACCGGGTGTGACAGCCACGAAGATGGAGCAAGACTGGCCACCATGTGATGCCTACTGCGAGAATGCAAATGAGATTATTAGAAATCATGCGTAATCGAAAGTTAGACTAAATAAAAGAATATGTGTTCCCATGTTTCTGCGTATTTGGTGTGGCTGCGGCTACCTTGGTTGTGGGAGGCACCTTGCATCATCAAATGCCGGCCCCGTTAAGCGTTGTGCATCTCATCCCACTCATTGGAGCACCTCGTTTGCACCATCTGATTCTAGCACTTAGGATGTGTGACGCACCAATAAGGAATCATCTACATGAAATCAAGTACATGACATATCAGAAGATAAGATTAAGCATATTTAATATAAGTATTAATGTTATGTATTTACCTACAAGTACTGGTCCCAGGTCAACGACAAGGTTCTAGCGTCTTTTTTGCTCACTTCTCTCCAAGGACAGAGGCATGGAAATTTATGATGGCCTATATGCGTGCCTCGTAGTGCATGTCCACAACGAGCTTCTTACATCATGTGGTAGCCAACACATCCCCCTGCCCTCATATCTAGCCTCGCATCTAAAGAAATCCTGCATACAAACACAATGTATCCATACATTATTTCAAGAATGTGCAACGAATGTGAGGTATTAAACATTATAGTGCGAGGAAGACTTACCCACAACTCTTGCTTCACCCGCTCCACCTTGTTATTAAATTACATGTTGTCTCGATCTTCTGCATCAAGGGCGGCATCATTGTGGTCGAAGGAAAAGGCCAGGGAAGGTATCCGCCATAGCCAACAATCCTAGGGAAGTGTTCCTTGACCAAAAACTCTTAAGCCGATTACAATGTTAATTTAGCCATAACAATATCAATAACAATGTTAGCTCTGGTTCATAATAACAATAATAATCTATAATTTAGCCATTACAATCTCAACATATAACAATCTCAACCTATAATCTAAACCTATAACAATAACCGAGCAATAATCAAGTAATTTATAATAGTAAATAAGGAAATAATCAAGTAATTAGATTTATTTTCTCCTTGCAAAGAAAAAACAGATTTTCACCTTTGGGGTGGCCGAATCTAGGGACAAAAGGGCGTGGATGGTATCTATGATGAAGAAACATCTAGGAATAAACATTCAGCAACTCAAGGTCACAAGTCGAGAATGAGAGACGACTGGCTGCGGCGGATGAGTGGAGGCCTGACGATGAAGAATTGTGAATGATAGGGTGGCACGATGATGGGTTGGATCAGATCCGATCAGAGTTTGGCTAATTGCAGGCAACAATCAAGTGGGAAGGGTGAGCGTTGGTGGGGCAAAATCAATTTGGGTGGGCTAATGCACATGCAGGGGTACTTTGGTGCGATTTTAATCTGTGTGGCTAGTTCAGGTGATGGGTCTCTGGTCCATCACCATAGGTGATAAATAGTGCGACCACATATATATATATATATGTATGTATATATGTATATAGGAAAGGTATATTGGAAGCTCTGGGCTTCCAAATGGTAGAGGAAGCCCTAACCGACCACCCCTGTGCCCTTGGACCGTGCCGGCACGCCCTCACACCTCATGCCTGTCTGTATTACGTCAAACCTCCCCCACGTGCGTCAGTCAAACCCACGGTCCAACATCCTAATTGTTGGGGCCTTCCTCTTCCGAAGGTCCTCAAAAACATGACTAACCATCTGCTTTTAGTATAACATGAATTGCTACAGGGAGCTTCGGCTTTAGGATGGAGGTTTTCTCCCATGGCAAAGGTATACAAGATGAAGATATAGCCCGGAGATGATAAGATTGAACGCTGAAGCTATAGCCGAAGAGTAACAACTTTGGCTTAGAATGATGATGAAGACCAAACATGATGTTGACCCGAAGGGGAAAAGACTAGCTAGTCCCTAATGATATATGTTATAGTTACGAGTAAACGTTAAGGACACAAATGTACTTTTACTCGGGCTACGTCCCGTGCCTATAAATAGATGAACAGTAGCACCGTATTGTTCACAGCTAGATTGCAATCGCTCTCGTGTCAGCACCTTCGAACAAGCCGAAGGTATCAATGTAATGTAAATTTTGTTAATGTTCGTGTATACATTATGAAATAAATATGTGAATGAGCCAAAGGATTACATTCATTATCTCTATGCATTGTTATTCATTCATGAATGATGAATACATGTCCTTCATGACTTTCGTCTAAAGATCATTATATCCAAGAGGAGATAATGCTTCGGAGGACAAAGGTCCTTAATCCTTAACAATTGTCTTTCCTTGTTCTTGATTTACATCATTTTGAGAACAAGTGACCAACATTAGCGCCCACCTCCGGTGAACTCAAACGACCACCTTCGGCAAGCATTCATCTTCGTCATGCCGCCGAAGAAGGCAACAACGCCAGGGGCTGCGCTGCAGCCATTAGACACCAACCAAGAGATCTCCCGCTAAGAGAAGCCCGGAGCCAGAAAAGGAAGGCTACCAGCCCAACACTCCATGAGGAGGAGTTAGACCAAGAAATCAGAGACCTAGAAGCCATACACCAACAAGTGCAGAGGAAGAGAGAAAAGATGCTTCGGCTAGCCCGACCTTCAAAGGAAGATCGACGAAGCTGCTAAATAAATGCATCACATCACCCAAGCTTACCAAGGACGAAGGCCTCAACAGAGAGAGCTTCGTCAAGAGAGTCCAAATAATGATGAATGTGAAAGTCGACCAGAGGGGGTGAATAAACGATCCTGAAAATTTACAAACTTTGAACACGCACTATGCCTGGGGTTAATGTTAGAATTAATTCAGAGTGCAGAAGATAGTTCTCCTTGCTATGAGTTGCTTAATCAATGCAGATAACTTTGGGAGCTAACTTAAATCAATATGAGCAAGGGAACTTTTAGAGAGATGAAAGAAGGGGAAACAAATCAAGTGGAGATCAACACTAATGAACACGGTGATTAACTGAGGTTCGGTTCCAAAGTACCTAGTTCCCGTTGAGGAGGCCACAAAGGCTGGGTCTATTCCAACCCTTTCCCTCTCTCAATCGATCACACAGACCGATCGAGTTCTTCTCCTTAATCACTTGTGTCACTAAGACCCGCAAGGATCACCACACACTTAGGTGTCTCTTGCTAGCTTTACAAAGCACTTAGAGGAATTAGAATGAGAAGGAGAAAGCAATCCAAGCAACAAGAGCAACAAAAGAAACACAAAATACCCTCTCTCAAGTCACTAAGCAATTGAGTTGATTTTGAGGCTTGGAGAGGATTTGATCTTTTGGATGTGTCTTGGAGTGAATGCTTTTGCTCTTGTAATGAATGTGGAGTTCAAAAAACTTGGATGTCTTGAATGGTGGTGGTTGGGGGGTTTTTATAGCCCCAACCACTATTCTAGCTGTTTCTGTCGATGGCACACTGGACAGTCCGGTGGTGCACCGGACATGGCACTATTCATTGTCCGGTGCTTGCCACGTCAGCAGACCGTTGGGGTTTGGAGCGGTTGACCGTTGAAGTCCCTTGTTGTAACACCCTGAATTTGGGGGTATAAAATTTCTTTCTAATGATCACCCAAATTCATGTGTTACTCTTCTCTATCTCACTCTAGTTTCCCTCTCTCTCTAGTTTTCTCTATCTCTTCCTCTTTTAATTAGAGCTAGTTGTTTTAGTGAGGGGTTATTTATTTTATTTTTCCCAAAACATATGAGTCATGGAATGTTGCATCATATTGACCCTAAATATTCTTTGAATTGTTGAACATATTTGATTTGGTTTGAATTTGAGACTTGATTTGAATTTGAATTTGAATTAAAAACCCTAGAGAAATTAAATAGAAAAGCAATTGGAGATTCCCTGGAAAATGGAAAAGCCATTTCAGCCCAAGACAGCCCATTAAGCCAAGTCCCCCCCGCGCGTGCCCGCGCCCCGCGCGCCCTCTATGCCTGATAGGCGGGCCCTACCTGTCGGCGCAAACCTGAGCGCCCTCTCTGCCTCGCTCTCTATGTCGCGTGGGACGACCTGTTGGCGCTGTTGCTCTCGCCCACGCCCTCTCCCCCCTCTCTGCACCATCGACCCCACTTGTCAGCGCGTCCCTAACCTCTTGCCCACGATCTCCCCACCGTGGACGCGCCCACAACCGCGCGTTCTCCGGCCACAACCGAGCTCCCGCGCCCGTTTTTGAGCCCCGCGCCCTGCTCGCGCACCTCCCCTCTTCCATTTGCGCCCTCTGCCCAGCTCTCTCGCCCTCTCTCTCTCGCTCTGCCCACGCGAACCGAGAACCTCCGCCACCGTCCGCCGATGTCCGCCACCTGTTCTGTGGCCGCCGTTGCGCCCGTGCCCCGTCCAGTGCCACGGTGAGCTCCGCCGTCAGCTACTCGGGACACCCTTCGATGTGCCCTCTCCCTCCCTGCTGCGCCTGGTCCACGCTCACCGGAGTCATCCTTGCGTAGTCGATGCCCCGCCGTCGTCGACCTGAGGCTCCACCGCACCCCCGCCGGCCTTCAAGCGCCTCACAGTTCGCACTCGAGGTGAGAAACCTTCCCATGCCCTTAATTCACCAAGTATCGCCCCTCAGCCCGCGCAATTGCTCGCCAGAGTTGCCCCGCGCCGCCGTTAGCCCGCCTCGCCGTGTGTGGCGCCCTCTGATGCTCCCGTGCCGGCGTGGTGCCCTCGGCGGAGTCCGCCAGAACCCCCTATGCGAGCCTAGGCCAACCCCCAAGCCTTTGGTGCCCCGCCGTGGCTGGTCTGCTCGTCTCCGGCGAGTTTCTCGCCGCGGGACCGAGCACCGCCGTCGCACCCATGTCCACCCTTGGCTGTTAGATCCCGGTCGTTCGTCTGAGATCGGACAGTTTAGATTTAACCCGAGCGGATCTAATCCTAGCCCTTCGATCTAGATCTAACCGCCCTCCTCTCTCCCCCTCCCCCACGTCTCTGCCCCAGGCCCAGCCGGTCAGCCCGCCCTGACCCGCTGACACCCTAGCCCCACTTGTCAGCCGCGCCTATGCACCCACGCCCGCACGATCTAATCTTAGCCGTCGGTTTCTGATCCAACGGTTGAAGGAGCCCGATACCCCTTCGCGTGGCTGTTTTGCTTAAGAAACCACCTGGTTTTAGGAAATCAACCCGCCGTCCTTGGTTTTAGCGCATAGGTCCCTGGTTTGTTTTAAGTAAACCCCTGGACTTTATTTAATCACAGATTTAGCCCTAATTTTCATATTTGAAACTTCAAAACTTGTTTATTTCATATATTTTTCATATGAATTCCAAATTTAGTGGTTCAAATTGACAAATGTTCACCAAATTATTCTCTGTTCAAATAAAATATGACCAACTGTAATCTGTACACTTTAAATTTTACACTTAGAATATAGAATTAAAATATATGTTGATTTATTTATTTAATAAAATAAATAAAAGGAGAATCCTAGGAGTTAAAATATATTTAAATTTTGTGAGATTAGTGTAATACATTTTATGGATTCTTTTTTTGGTTTAACCTTTAGTCCTTAATGTGATAAATAGAATTAGATATGTAATTATGGTAGTTCATCTTATAATGTAATCTTTTCTTTGTTTAATTATTGTTCTATCCTTTTAGGTTATGTTTCAACACTTAGAGAACAATTAATACTCCACTTAGGATTAGTCCATTTTATAACTTGACCTCATTCCCCTGCACTTAATACTATACCTTTTTGATTTATGTGTCAATGATTGTAAATGTTTGATGTGTTGTTCATTTATACTTTTCCAAATGTATTGAATGTATGCTCGCTTTACATAGACAACGAGCAGTCCGAGGTTCCTGAGTGTGTTGTTGGAGACCTCCCTGAGCAACAACCTGGTGAAGGCAAGTGTCCTCAGACCTACTATGTCCTACTATACTTTATAATTCACTATCCCACGTTACATTACTGGAAACTTAAGGATTGACTAGTTTGTATTTACCTTACCTTTGTTTACCTTTTTGGGTTAATCATGGTTAGCTTATGCTATTGCTTTAACTTAATCAATGAACATGATGTGATTATTTATGATACGATCATGTTATCCCGATGAGGTTCTTATGATTACTTTAGGGGGCTTAGGCTGTTTCCTGAGTACCTCTCCGTAAGGACCTGTTTGGGGAGTGACAACCCGGGATAACAGTGCAACCATGAGGATGAAATGGGACACCCTTAGCTGATTAATTAGAGAAACCAGAGGAGTAGTTGTCTTCACCGTAGGACCGTCAATGGGGTCTAGGCACAGAAAACTGGTATATCAGCCGTGCTCACGGTTATGAGCAGCCTTGGGATCCCTCTTCGATTAGAAGAGCAATGGTTACTTTTATGATGATGATTAACAATGGTGGTTATAATCCTGATCTCTGGTATTTCCTCTTGGAGGGAGTGCCTCTAGGTAATAACTGGGTTATTACTAAAACATGGCTCTACTTATAGTAATAAAACTTGACCAACTAAAAGCAACTGCTTAACTTTAAACTCCACATACAGCCAGTCCACTTTAGCCAAACGGGACATTTGCTGAGTACGTTGAAGTGTACTCACCCTTGCTTTACAAACCACCCCACCCCAGGTTGTCCCCACTATTTTCAGTGCTCAGGAGGTGAAGCTGGCAACATGGATGACTTTAAGGAGTTCTAGGAATATGATGAGTTCTAGTTTATCTTAGTGGCAAAACCCCAGTCAGCTGCCTGTGTAGGTTTACCTGCTACATTTCGTTACCCCGCACTTTGATTTAATGTTGAACACTATAGATATGTATTAGACTCTGTGGATGTCTCAGACATCTTGATGTAACTAAGTACCTTTCCACTATTTAATTCAAGCATTGTGTGATGATGTCCAATTATGTAATCGCTGTGTACGTAAGTTCTGATCCTGGCACGTACATGGTTCGCATTCGGTTTACCTTTCAAAACCGGGTGTGACATAAGTGGTATCAAAGCCTTGCTGACTGTAGGACCGCTAACCTAGACTAGAATGGTCGACCTAAGGACTATAGACCTCTACTTCTTACCTTGACCTTGGTGTCTTTTCAAAAGTTGGTCATCTTGACCAACTCTATGTTATTTACTTATCTCAAAAAGTTTTGTCTCATTTTCCTTTCTATTTACTTTTTGGTCTCATAGTTCTACTCTTACTCTTGTGCTTACGATGTCTTTTGTAGATGGCCCGTATCAGGTGCACCGCATGTAAGTCTATGGTCCCCTTTTTTCCTTCTCGCCTGGCGGAGCGTCCACTGCGTCTCACGGTGTCAGGTCAGTCCAGTCACCTGGAGAGACTGCATCGTTGCCTGCACAAGGAGCAGGAGCACCAACGCCAAGAGTAGGAGCAGGAGCAGCAGGACTCTTCCCCCTCGCCTCAGCGGGAGGTGGAGTCTGAGAGGCCGCCTTCCCCTGCACCTCAGCTAGAGATGCCCCTTGCACCACCACAGGGCATTTCGGCTGCTGGAGGAGACCCCGATGGAGACAGAGACGACGACGACGCCGGTGGCAGTTCGAGCCACGACACGGAGCGTTCAGAGGAGCCAGAGCCGGAGGGATGGATCGCAAGACCCATCACTCATGACGCTGCTCGCGGGTGTCACTTCCACGATGCTCTCGATACCTTGTTGTGTCGGGCCTTCGACTAACACACCTAGTCTATCAAGTACCGATGTGTAGTCTACTAGCGTCGTCGTGGGCTATACCCGGACCAGTGGGAGGCTACTTGCTTGGTGCGCCGTCCGAACGATGATCTCTGGGGTGCAGAAGCCTTTCTTAGAGCATTATTCTATCACTGAGAGGGTCACTGCCGAGGCAGCCATGCAAGATGCAGCACGACGGGCACTTTCTCAGTATTGCTTGTTGTTCAGCAGGGTAGCTAATAGCCTTGACCTAAAGTACTACCCTCGCTGTTCGACCAGCAGTGCTGGAGGCGTGATTGTCTCGCCAGTTGGTGAGGGCAATCCCAGGCTGAGCAGCATGGTTAACCTAGCCACCGTGCTCAACACAGAGTTGGACCACGCCCTTGACGAGTTGGGCAAGGTTCGGGCGGAGGTTGCGAAATTTCATGCTGAATGCACGGCACGCCACTATCTTGATGGTGGTTCTCCCGCCCCTGTAGGGATTCAGCAAACTTACAATTCACCGCCCCGTGGTCGCTTCGACTATGGTACCCCAGACTACAGGACCCACATAGATTTAGATCCATAGATCGATGGAGTCAGAGTTTGTAATAATGCTTAATACAGTGTCCTTAGTCTAGTGAAAGGGAAATAGGCTTACACCTTTTCCTAATTGATTTTGGTGGTTGAATTGCCCAACACAAATAATTGGACTAACTAGTTTGCTCTAGATTATAAGTTTTATAGGTGCCAAAGGGTTCACAATTGACCAATAAAATGACCAAGAAAGGGTTCAAACAAAGAGAGCAAAAGACAACCGAAGCGTGCCCTGGTCTGGCGCACCGGACTGTCCGGTGTGCCACCGGACAGTGTCCGGTGTACCAGGGAAGTCAGCTCCAAACTCGTCACCTTCGGGAAAATCAGAGGGCGCTCCGCTATAATTCACCGGACTGTCCGGTGAGGCACCGGACAGTGTCCGGTGGTGCACCGGACTGTCCGGTGTGCCAGCGGAGCAACGGCTACTTCAGCGCCAACGGTCGACTGCAACCGCATTCAATGCGCTACAATGCGCGCCAGAGTCAGAGTAGCGTCAGAAGGCGCACCGGACAGTCTACAGTACTTGTCCGGTGCACCACCGGACAGCCAGAAGACCCCACCTGTCAGAGCTCCAATGGCCGAACCCTAACGGCCGGGTGACGTGGCTGGCGCACCGGACTTTCCGGTGCGCCATTCGACAGCAGCCTCCACCAAAAGGCTAGTTTGGTGGTTGGGGCTATAAATACCCCCAACCACCGCACCATTCATTGCATCCAAGTTTTCCACCTTCCAACACGTTACAAGAGCTATAGCATTCATTTGACACAACCAAAGAGATCAAATCCTCTCCTAAGTCCGGAATCACTCCAAATCAAATAGTGACTAGAGAGAGTGACATTTGTGTTCATTTGAGCTCTTGCGCTTGAATTGCTTCTTTTCTTTGTCATTCTTTCTTGTGATCAACTCAATTGTAAACAAGGCAAGAGACACCAATAGTGTGGTGGTCCTTGCGGGGACTTTGTGTCCCATGTGATTGAGAAGAGAAGCTCACTCGGTCTAAGTGATCGTTTGAGAGAGGGAAAGGGTTGAAACAGACCCGGTCTTTGTGACCACTTCAACAGGGATTAGGTTTGCAAGAACCGAACCTCGGTAAAACAATCCTTGTGTCTCACTCCTTATTTGCTTGCGATTTGTTTTTCACCCTCTCTCTCGGACTCGCTTATATTTCTAACGCTAACCCGACTTGTAGTTGTGCTTAAGTTTATAAAATTTAGATTCGCCCTATTCACCACCCCCTCTAGGCGACTTTCAATTGGTATCAGAACCCGGTGCTTCATTAGAGCCTAACCGCTCGAAGTGGATGTCGGGAGATCACGCCAAGAAGGAGATGGTGACCGGCGACAAGCCCGTTACAAGCCACGGGAAGGCTCCATCGGGAGAGTCCCGCAACAAGGGGAAGGATAAGGAATCCTCCTCACAAAGTCGCATCGGAGTGGCAACAAGAAAAAGAAAATGAGGAAAGTGGTCTACTATGAGACCGATTCTTCATCGCCATCCACCTCTGGCTCCGACGCGCCGTCCATAACTTCTAAGCGCCATGAGCGCAAGAAGTTTAGTAAGATTCCCCTACACTACCCTCGTATTTCTAAACGTACTCCATTACTTTCTGTTCCATTAAGCAAACCACCTGTTTTTGACGGTGAGGATTATAACATGTGGAGTGACAAAATGAGGCATCACCTAACCTCACTCCACACTAGCATTTGGAACGTTGTTGAGTTTGGTGTACAGGTACCATCCATAGGGGATGAAGTCTATGATTTGGACGAAGTGGCCCAAATCCAACACTTCAACTCCCAAGCCACTACTATACTCCTCGCCTCTCTAAGTCGAGATGAGTATAATAAGGTGCAAGGGTTGAAGAGCGCAAAGGAAATTTGGGACGTGCTCAAGACCGCGCACGAAGGAGACGAGGTGACCAAGATCACCAAGCAGGAGACGATCGAGGGGGAGCTCGATCGCTTCATGCTTCACCAAGGAGAGGATCCGCAAGCCATGTACAACCGCTTGAAGACCTTGGTGAACCAAGTGCGCAACCTCGGGAGCACCAAATGGGATGACCATGAGATGGTCAAGGTTATTCTAAGATCCCTCGTTTTTCTTAACCCAACGCAAGTTCAATTAATTCGAGGTGATCCTAGATACACGCTAATGTCTCCCGAGGAGGTTATAGGGAAGTTTGTGAGCTTTGAGCTAATGATCAAAGGCTCATAGAAAATCATCGAGCAAGGCACCTCCTCCACGCCCGAGGCACAACTCGTCGCATTCAAGGCAATGGATGAGAAAAAGGAAGAGTCTACATCAAGTAGGCTCCCATCGACGCCTCAAAGCTCGACAATGAGGAGATGGCTTTAATCATCAAAAGCTTTCGACAAATCCTCAAGCAAAGGAGGGGGAAGGACTACAAGCCCCGCTCCAAGAAGGTTTGCTACAAATGTGGTAAGCCCGGTCACTTATTGCAAAATGTACTATTTCTAGTGACAGTGACAGGGGCGACGACAAGAGGGGAGAAGAAAGGAAAAGAAGAGGTACCACAAGAAGAAGGGTGGCGATGCTCATGTTTGCCGGGTGTGGGACTCTGACGAGAGCTCCATCGAACTCCTCCTCTGACGAGGACGCCGCCAACATCGCCGTCAACAAGGGACTCCTCTTCCCCAACGTCAGCCACAAGTGCCTCATGGCAAGGGATGGCAAAAAAGAAGAAGGTTAAATCCACATCCTCCACTAAATATGCAACCTCTAGCGATGAGAATAATTCTAGTGATGATGAGGACAATTTGCTTACTCTTTTTGCCGATCTTAACATGCAACAAAAGAAAAAATTGAATGAATTAATTTAGTGCTATACATGAGAAGGATGAACTCTTGGACACCCAAGAGGACTTCCTAATTAAGGAGAACAAGAAGCATGTTAAGGTTAAAAATGCTTATGCTCTAGAAGTTGAAAAATGTGAAAAATTAACTAGTGAGCTAAGCACTTGCCATGAGATTGTTGCCAACCTTAGAAATGAGAATGCTAGATTAATTGCTAAGGTTGATGCTAATGTTTGTGATGATTCAATTTTCAATCTTAGAAAATGATAATGCTAGTTTACTTGCTAAGATTGAAAAATTGAATACCTCTCTTGCTAGCCTTAGGATTGAAAATGAAAAATTGATTACTAAGGCTAAAGACTTAGATGTTTGCAATGCTTCTATTTCTGATCTTAGAAGTGAAAATGATATTTTACATGCTAAGATTGTTGAACTAAAAACTTGCAAACCCCTACATCTACCGTTGAGCATGTTTCTATTTGCACTAGATGTAGAGATGTTGACATTAATGCTATTCATGATCACATGGCTTTAATTAAACAAAATGATCATATAGCAAAATTAGATGCTAAAATTGCCGAAACATGAGCTAGATAATGAAAAATTTAAATTTGCTCGTAGTATGCTTATAATGGGAGACGCCCTGGCATCAAGGATGGCATTGGCTTCCAAAAGGGAGACAATGTCAAACTTAATGCTCCTCCTAAAAGATTATCTAACTTTGTTAAGGGCAAGGCTCCCATGCCTCAAGATAACGAGGGCTACATTTTGTACCCTGCCGGTTATCTCGAGCATAAGATTAGGAGAATTCATTCTAGGAAGTCTCACTCTGGCCCTAATCATGCTTTTATGTATAAGAGTGAGACATCTAGTTCTAGGCAATCAACCCATGCTAAATTGCCTAAGAAGAAAACTCCTATTGCATCAAATGAACCTAGCATTTCATTTAAAACTTTTGATGCATCTTATGTTTTGACTAACAAATCTGGCAAAGTAGTTGTCAAGTATGTTGGGGACAAACACAAGGGATCAAAGACTTGTGTTTGGGTACCCAAAGTTCTTTATCTAATGTCAAAGGACCCAAAACTGTTTGGGTACCTAAAATCAAGAACTAAACTTGTTTTGTAGGTTTATGCATCCGGAGGCTCAAGTTGGATCATCGATAGCGCGTGCACAAACCACATGTCAGGGGATAAAAAGATGTCCTCCTCCTATGAGAAAAACCAAGATCCCCAACGAGCTATCACATTCAGGGATGGAAACCAAGGTTTGGTCAAAGGATTGGGTAAAATTGCTATATCACCTGACCATTCTATTTGCAATGTTTTTCTTGTAGATTCTTTAGATTACAACTTGCTTTCTGTTCCCAATTATGTAAAATGGGCTACAACTGTTTTCATGGATACAGGTGTTACTGTCTTTAGAAGAAGTGATGATTCAGTAGCTTTTAAGGGAGTATTAGAGGGTCAGCTATACTTAGTTGATTTCAATAGAGCTGAACTCGATACTTGCTTAATCGCTAAGACTAACATGGGTTGGCTCTGGCATCGCCGACTAGCCCATGTTGGGATGAAGAATCTTCACAAGCTTCTAAAGGGAGAGCACATTTTGGGACTAACAAATGTGCATTTTGAGAAAGACAGGATTTGTAGCGCATGCCAAGCAGGGAAGCAAGTTGGCGCTAATCATCCACACAAGAACATCTTAACAACTAACAGGCCACTCGAGCTCCTCCACATGGACCTATTCGGCCCGATCGCTTACATAAGCATCGGCGGGAGTAAGTACTGTCTAGTTATTGTGGATGACTATTCTGCTTCACTTGGGTATTCTTTTTACAGGAAAAATCTCAAACCCAAGACCTTAAAGGGATTCTTGAGACGGGCTCAAAATGAGTTCGGCTTAGGATCAAGAAAATTAGAAGCGACAATGGGACGGAGTTCAAGAATTCATAAATTTAAGGCTTCCTTGAGGAGGAGGGCATCAAGCATGAGTTCTCTTCTCCCTACACGCCACAACAAAATGGTGTAGTGGAGAGGAAGAATAGAACTCTATTGGACATGGCAAGAACCATGCTTGATGAGTACAAGACTTCGGATCAGTTTTGGGCCGAGGCGGTCAACACCGCTTGCTACGCCATCAACCGGTTGTATCTTCACGAATCCTCAAGAAGACATCCTACGAACTCCTCACCGTTAAAAAGCCAAATGTTTCATATTTTAGAGTCTTTGGTAGCAAATGTTTTATACTTGTCAAAAGAGGTAGAAAATCCAAATTTGCTCCTAAGGCTGTAGAAGGCTTTTTACTAGGATATGATTCAAACACAAGGGCATATAGAGTCTTTAACAACTCCACTAGACTAGTTGAAGTTTCTTGTGATTGTGTTTGATGAGACTAATGGCTCTCAAGTAGAGCAAGTTGATCTTGTGAATTAGATGATGAAGAGGCTCCATGCATCGCACTAAGGAACATGTTCATTGGGGATGTGTGTCCTAAGGAATCGAAGAGCCCATTCAAGCACAAGATCAACCTTCCTCCTCCATGCAAGCATCTCCACCAACTCAAGATGAGGATGAGGCTCAAGATGATGAAGAAGAAGATCAAGAAGATGAGCCACCTCAAGACGACAATGATCAAGGGGGAGATGCAAATGATCAAGACAAGGAGGATGAGCAAGTTCCAAGGCCGCCACACCCAAGAGTCCACCAAGCAATCCAACGAGATCACCCGTGAACACCATCCTCGGCGACATTCATAAGGGGGTAACAACTAGATCTCGTGTTGCACATTTTTGTGAGCATTACTCTTTTGTTTCCTCTATTGAGCCACAAAAGGTAGAGGAAGCACTCCAAGATTCGGATTGGGTTGGCAATGCAAGAGGAGCTCAACAACTTCACGAGGAATGAGGTATGGCATTAGTTCCACGTCCTAACCAAAATATTGTAGGAACCAAGTGGGTCTTCCGCAACAAACAAGACGAGCATGGTGTGGTGACAAGGAACAAAGTCCAACTTGTGGCCAAGGGATACTCACAAGTCGAAGGTTTGGATTTTGGTGAAACCTATGCACCCGTAGCTAGGCTTGAGTCAATTTGCATTCTACTTGCCTATGCTACTTACCATGGCTTTAAGCTTTATCAAATGGACGTAAAGAGTGTCTTCCTCAACAGACCTATCAAGGAAGAGGTCTATGTTGAGCAACCTCCGGCTTTGAATACATGAGTATCCTAACCATGTTTATAGACTCTCTAAGGCGCTTTATGGGCTCAAGCAAGCCCCAAGAGCATGGTATGAATGCCTAAGAGATTTTCTTATTGCTAATGGCTTCAAAGTCGGAAAAGCCGATCCTAAACTCTTTACTAAAACACTTGCAAATGATTTGTTTGTATGCCAAATTTATGTTGATGATATCATATTTGGGTCTACTAATGAATCTACATGTGAAGAGTTTAGTAGGATCATGACACAAAAATTCGAGATGTCGATGATGGGGGAGTTGAAGTATTTTCTAGGATTCCAAGTCAAGCAACTCCAAGAGGCACCTTCATTAGCCAAACGAAGTACATTCAAGACATTCTAACCAAGTTTGGGATGAAGGACGCCAAGCCCATCAAGACACCCATGGGAACCAATGGGCATCTTGACCTCGACACGGAGGTAAATCGTCGATCGAAAGGTATACCGGTCGATGATAGGTTCCTTACTCTATTTATGTGCCTCTCGACCGGATATTATGCTTTCCGTATGCATGTGTGCAAGATTCCAAGCCGATCCTAAGGAAGCTCACCTTAGGGCCGTAAAACGAATCTTAAGATATTTAGTTTATACTCCTAAGTTTGGCTTTTGGTACCCCAGGGGATCCACATTTGATTTAATTGTTATTCCGATGCCGATTGGGCAGGGTGCAAAATTAATAGAAAGAGCACATCATGGACTTGCCAGTTCTTGGAAGATCTCTGGTGTCCTGGGCTTCAAGGAGCAAAATTTTGTGGCTCTTTCAACCACCGAAGCCGAGTATATTGCCGCAGGTCATTGTTGCGTGCAATTTCTTTGGATGAGGCAAACCCTTAGGGACTATGGTTACAAATTAACCAAAGTTCCTCTTCTATGTGATAATGAGAGTGCAATCCGCATGGTGGATAATCCCGTTGAGCATAGCCGCACTAAACACATAGCCATTCGGTATCATTTCTTAAGGGATCACCAACAAAAGGGGGATATCGAGATTGCATATATTAACACCAAAGAACAATTAGCCGATATCTTTACCAAGCCATTAGATGAACAAACTTTTACCAGACTTAGGCATGAGCTAAATATTCTTGATTCTAGGAATTTTTATTGATATTTTGCACACATAGCTCATTATTATACTTTTGATCATATCTCTTTTATGTCTATGACTAATGTGTTTTCAAGTGTCATCTTGCTTAGCCATAGATATTGAAAGGAAATGGAGTCTTCGACTTCCACTCCACTCCATCGAATCATTCATCCTTCGTCGTCGCTCCGCACAACTCTCCAACTTTAGTATAATCTTCACTCATGTTCTTGTATGCCAAAGGGGAGAAAGTATGAAAAGGGCTTATATTTCACTCAAACATCCGTTTTTGGCGATTCATGCCAAAGGGGGAGAGAGTATTAGCCCAAAGCAAAAGGACCGCACCACACCAATTTCAAAAATGTAGTCTTTCAATTTGAGTTATGAAAAGAATTTTTCAATTGGTATCTTGTTTTTGATATAATTTCAAATTGGTATACCCTCTTCAAAACTAATATTTAAAACCCTCTTGAAAACTAAGAGGAGGATTTCATTAAGGGGGAGTTTTGTTTAGTCAAAAGAAAAGCATTTGAAACAGGGGAGAAATTTCAAATCTTGAAAATGCTCTTATTCATTTCCCTTTGACTACTTGCAAAAGAACTTTGAAAAGAATTTGCAAAACAAAATCCATGGTGCAAATGTGGTCCAAAATGTTAAATATGAAAAGAAAGTTATCCATGCATATCTTATGAGAATATTTATCGGTTCAATTCCGAGTAACCTTTGCACTTACAATTATGCAAACTAGTTCAATTCTGCACTTCTATATTTGCTTTGGTTTGTGTTGGCACCAATCACCAAAAGGGGAGATTGAAAGGGAAATAGGCTTACACCTTTTCCTAATTGATTTGGTGGTTGAATTGCCCAACACAAATAATTGGACTAACTAGTTTGCTCTGATTATAAGTTTTACAGGTGCCAAAGGTTTCACAATTGACCAATAAAATGACCAAGAAAGGGTTCAAACAAAGAGAGCAAAAGACAACCGAAGCGTGCCCTGGTCTGGCGCACCGGACTGTCCGGTGTGCCACCGGACAGTGTACGGTGTACCAGAGAACTCAGCTCCAAACTCGTCACTTCGGGAAAATCAGAGGGCGCTCCGCTATAATTCACCGGACTGTCCAGTGAGGCACCGGACAGTGTGTGGTGGCGCACCAGACTGTCCGGTGTGCCAGCAGAGCAACGGCTACTTCAGCGCCAACGGTCTACTGTAACCGCATTCAATGCGCTACAGTGCGCGCCAGAGTCAGAGCAGCGTCAAAAGGCGCACCGGACAGTCTACAGTACTTGCCCGGTGCACCACCGGACAGCCAGAAGACCCCACCTGTCAGAGCTCCAACGGTCGAACCCTAACGGCCGGGTGACGTGGCTGGCGCACCGGATAGTGTCCGGTGGCGCAATTCGACAGCAGCCTCCACCAAACGGCTAGTTTGGTGGTTGGGGCTATAAATACCCCAACCACCCCACCATTCATTGCATCCAAGTTTTCCACCTTCCAACACCTTACAAGAGCTATACCATTCAATTCTAGACACAACCAAAGAGATCAAATCCTCTCCTAAGTCCGGAATCACTCCAAATCAAATAGTGACTAGAGAGAGTGACATTTGTGTTCATTTGAGCTCTTGTGCTTGGATTGCTTCTTTTCTTTCTCATTCTTTCTTGTGATCAACTCAATTGCAAACAAGGCAAGAGACACAATAGTGTGGTGGTCCTTGCGGGGACTTTGTGTCCCGTGTGATTGAGAAGAGAAGCTCACTCGGTCTAAGTGACCGTTTGAGAGAGGGAAAGGGTTGAAACAGACCCGGTCTTTGTGACCACCTCAACGGGGAGTAGGTTTGCAAGAACCGAACCTCGGTAAAACAAATCCTTGTCTCACTCCTTATTTGCTTGTGATTTGTTTTTCACCCTCTCTCTCGGACTCGCTTATATTTCTAACGCTAACCCGGCTTGTAGTTGTGCTTAAGTTTATAAAATTAGATTCGCCCTATTCACCCTTCCTCTAGGCGACTTTCATCTAGTCAGTCTAAGTTAGAGTTAGTTCGGTTATCTTTTGTTGGATGCTTGTCATGATGAACATGTAATGAAGTTGGATCTTTGTAATGATTGTCACCAAGGTGTGGGTAATCCCTGCAACTTGTGTAGTTATTAATAAAGTCAGTTATTTAGTTAGGTAATCCATTTATTTCCACTTACCTCTTTATCTCAGAAGTTGTCAGTGTAGATGATCAATTGTTCAGTGCTTTGAAGATTTCCGTATATCTTTTCTTATGCTGAAAGACTTAGAGTCAGATCTGATATGTGTGTGATTCCTACAGATGTCTGAGAATAGGCGCAGAGGAGCGAGGCGAGCTCAGCCAGAGCAGCAGGCACCCCAAGAGGAGGCAGCTCCGCAGCAGCATTTGCCACCTCCACCCCTGATGACCATTGAGCATATGTTCTTGATGCAAACTCAGGCAGTTTAGGCAATTGGTCAGACATTAGCAGCGATGCAGCAAGTCCAGCAGTGGCCACCCCACCTCAGTCTCCAGTGCAAGTCCAGATGCCATAAGTGCCAGAGACAAGTGGGTAGAATTCATGAGGGCCACCCCCTATCTTTGCCCACTCTACTGACCCATGGACGCGGAAGATTGGCTACGTACCGTGGAGCATGAGTTCCACACTGATCAGTGCAACGATCGCGAGAAGGTGTTGTATGGTCCCCGACAACTGAGGGGAGCAACACAATCTTGGTGGGAGTCTTACCTCGCCACTCATGCCAATCCTGAAGCCATTACTTGGGAGGAGTTAATGGACAACTTCCGTTGCTACCATGTGCCCGAGGGACTGATGATAGTGAGGAAGGAGTTTCTCGCCCTGAAGCAAGGTCCCTGTCCGTTAGTGAGTATAGGGATAAGTTTTTGCAGCTGTCTCGCTACGCCCAGAAGACGTCAACACAGATGCCAAGCGGCAGTACCGCTTTCTGAGAGGATTGGTCGATCCCCTCCATTATTAGCTGATGAATCACACTTTCCCCACCTTCTAGCATTTGATTGATAGAGCAATCATGACTGAAAGGAAGCGTCGAGAGATGGTGGATAGGAAGCGCAAGATTGGTGGACCTCAGGCCAGGAGTAGCAGTCGTCCCCGCTACTCAGGCAACTCGCCACAGCAATTCAAGCAGGTCACCAGCATTAGCGTCAGCATCAGCATCACCAGTACTAGAGGCAGTTTCCTTAGCAACAGCAGCAGTACCGTCAGAACACTCAGCCGGGAGGAAATCAGTACCAACGTCAAAACAACCAGGCAGCTCATCTTCCTACCCCCACAACCAACCAGAATGGCCAAGCAGCCCCAACACAAGTAGGAGGTCATGCATGCTTCTACTGTGGAGAACAGAATCACTAGGCGAAGAATTGTCCAAAGAAAGCTGCCCAGCAACCGCTGGTAGTCAATGCCCCAGCAAGCAAGGAGCACCACAACAAGCACTAGGAGTCCGTGGTCAGGCCTACAACCGTGGAAAGGTGAATCACCTAGAGGCCGAAGCAATCCAGGATGCTCAGGACGTGGGCAGTAGGTATGTTTCCAGTCAAATCGTACCCAACAAAAGTACTATTTGATTCTGGTGCCACACATTCTTTTGTTTCTATATCTTGGGTAGAATCACATAACATCCCAATAGAACCAATGATCCCACTTTAAGAGTTAATTCAGTTGGGGGAAAAGTTCAGTCCAATAGGATTTGTCTGAATCTAAGGATTGAAATAAGGGGGATAAACTTCCCCGCTAGCCTAGTAGTAATGGGAACTCAAGAGTTAGATGTCATCCTATGGATGAATTGGCTACACAGAAATCAAGTCACTGTCAGTTGTGACAAGAGAACTGTTAAGTTGGTGTCCCCATCCAG
>JAOPSE010000046.1:3402555-3471943 GCA_029449295.1 Zea luxurians
TTCGACTCTGGCACAGTACTATTGACTGTGCGAGCTTCAGATTGCTCTCTGAGATCCCTTTGGTGCGGAACATATTGGCTCCCTTCTGGTTGCTGGCCTTGTTGCAGCGGAGGTGGAGGCGGGGGCTGTTGCCATGAAGCTTGAGGTTGACTCGCCGAAGCTACGGAAACTGCAGGGTGGTTGCCCACGTATTCCGGGATGTAAGGCTGATGGTACGAAGCAGTATGCATGACCTGCTTCGGCTGGCCCTGTTGCGCTGCAGCTTCTGCTAGCTCCTTTTGTTTCTGGATGGTAACATGGCACATCCTGGTGGTATGGCCCTTGTTTTCACCACAGAATAAGCAAAATACCCTCCTTGGTTGATCTCCAAACCTTCCGCCGAAGCCCCTGGCGCCTCTGCCTCTTGGAGCTGGTGGCCGGAAGAAAGTTTGCTGTTGCCCCGAAGCCTGTGAGGAGCACTGCGGTCTGCTCTGCTGACTCCCCTTATCATCATTTTGAGTGGAGTTGTGGATGGACCTGACATGCCTCGGATAGAATCTTCCTCCGAAGCCCCTGGTCATCTCAGAAAATCTGAAGGCCTCCTCCATTCTTTGGCGAAAGTCATTATCGGCATGAATGTACTCGTCCATCTTTTGGAGCAGCTTCTCCAGAGTCTGTGGAGGCTTCCTAGCAAAGTATTGAGCTGCAGGTCCAGGACGAAGCCCCCTTGATCATGGCTTCGATGACAATTTCATTGGGCACCGTTGGTGCCTGCGCCCTCAAACGCAAGAACCTTCTGACATATGCCTGAAGGTATTCTTCATGATCCTGAGCGCACTGGAACAAGGCTTGAGCAGTGACCGGCTTCGTCTGAAATCCTTGAAAGCTGGTTAACAACATATCCTTCAGCTTCTGCCATGAGGTGATAGTTCCTGGTCGAAGGGAGAATACCAGGTCTGAGCAACACTCCTGACGGCCATGACGAAAGACTTTGCCATAACTGCAGCATTGCCCCCATACGAAGACACTGTTGCTTCGTAGCTCATCAAGAACTGCTTCGGGTCTGAGTGGCCGTCGAACATGGGAAGCTGGGGTGGCTTATAGGATGAAGGCCAGGGTGTAGCCTGCAGCTCAGCGGACAGGAGAGGCATCATCGAAAACAAAATTTCCATGATGGAAATTGTCATACCAGTCATCTTCGTTGAAGAAGCCCTCCTGATGAAGGTCTTTTTGTTGAGGCCTTCGGTTCTGCTCATCGTGGGTAAGATGACGAACTTCTTCAGAAGCTTCGTCTATCTGCCTTTGCAGCTCAGCTAGCCTGGCCATCTTTTCCTTTTTCCTCTGCACCTGTTGATGAAGCATCTCCATATCCCTGATCTCTTGGTCTAGTTCATCCTCCTGAAGCGTCGGGCTGACGGCCTTCCTCTTCTGGCTTCGGGCCTCCCGAAGAGAGACGGTCTCCTGGTTGGGGTCCAGCGGTTGCAGTGCTGCAGCCCTAGTCGCTGAAGCTTTCTTCGGCGCCATAGCGAAGGTCTATAACTTCCGAAGGTGTTCAAAAAACTCGAAATGGAAGTGAGTTCACCGGAGGTGGGCGCCAATGTTGGGGACTTGTTTCTCAAATGCTAAGAATTAAGAACAAGGCAACATAAAAGTGTTAAGTGTTAAAGTCCTTCGTCCTTCGAAACCTTATTTCTCTTTGGGAAATAATGAGTTTCGGACGAAGGCCACAAGAGACGTACCTTCGTAAATATAACAAGTAATGACGAAGGGTTCATATAAAGCATGAAATATAATATAAAATCATCATAGAATCATTTCTATTTTATTAACATGGAAAAATAGAAATGATTTCAATTACAAGTGTACCTTCGGTCCTGAGAGAAGGTAAAAAGTACAAGCGTGACGCAAAAGCAAATGCCAAGTCAGCGTGAACAGTACGGGAGTACTGTTCATCTATTTATAGACGCGGGACGCAGCCCATGTAAAATTACATCCATGTTCATTACATTTGTCAATGACTTATGAAAATCTGTCAAGGCCCATGTAGTCTTTTCATCTTTAAGTCGGTTCCCCTCTCTGCTATCGCGACGAAGCTTCCCTGCGCACAGCTTCGGCTGTGCACCATCCTTCGTGGAGCTTGGTAATCAGCTCGTCCTTCGTCTGGTTCAGGCTTCGTCCTGACCGTACTTCATGTTCATAATTCTGAGTCCGAAGATACCTGTTCACATAATCCACTTGGAAAACATTGTCAAATCATGTTTTTGAGGACCTTCGGAGGACGAAGGCCCCCAACACTTTGTTACTTCGAGTTGTTGAGGATTTTTTATGCTATTACAACTTGCCAAACTTATATAAATTGTAGTTACAAATTTGTTAGACTTGTATAAATAGTCTTCTGTACATAATCCAATCCTGGCTGATTCAACCAAACACGTGTCCAACAGATCGTGGTTGATTAAGTACAGACAACCAAACGAATTATTACTTGCATCCATTTGTGCAGGCTGGATTGGACCCTGCATCAGGGTCTCAACTAGGCTTTGTCTAGCCAAGGAACCAAACAGACCGAAAGAGAAGGAAGAAAGAAAGAAATCAAGGATGAGCATGACAGATCGGCAAATAATGCGCAGCTTGAGAATCCCCTCCGGTCCTGCCCCAACCATATCCGATCACATTAGGCCCTGTTCGTTTTTACCAGACCCATGGGGATTGAGTGGGATTGAATCCCCTACAAGTTAAAATCCCTCTCAATCCACCCTAATCCCCCTCAATCCCCATGGATTAGAGATGAAACGAACAAAGCCTTAGTGAGATGGAGAGCAGCTAGCAACAGCATGGGCTTCGAGTTAGAGCGCAAGTGACCTGTTCGATCGTAAAGGCAGAAAGGTGCCTGATCCTGCTCTGCATTCCAATCCTGCTGATGGAAGAACGAGACGATATGACCTACTACTACTAGTAGTAGCGTTTGTCTGGCTTGTTGTGTGGCACTTAGCTGCTTGCCTGCCTTTGTTGACAGCACAGCAAGCCGATCAGAGAGACCCACGGACTAGGAGTATGTACCCATGGGCTGATGATGAGCATGGCGGATTCTCCATCCAATCGTTACGTTATGGGGATGGCTTAGAAGGCCCCATGCCATGGGGTCAGATGCCACACCACCTTTCCTTCTTCCAAAAAGTCTCCATGCATGCATGGATTCGTTCGCCAAAAGGCGGCAGATCAGCAGCAGGAAGGCAGTGTCCCTCCCTCCTCGTGCGCTGGTGTGCTGTGCATGTGCCATGGTTGGGTGAAAAGCGAGGACGACGATGCTTGCAGCAATAGCAATGGTGCTGGTGGGAGCGGAATGAGATTCCCATATGCATACTACCACCATACGGGTGTGTGTACTATGCGTTGAGTATTTTCACGTTTGGTTGCATGGGGCCCTGTCTGTGAGGTTCTTTCCTTCACTATAAGAAACAAGGCAAAAAAGTATCAGCCAAAAATCCACACTCTTACTGAAATAAGCCGACACTCTTAGTATAAGAGTGTCGGTTACTCTTAGCCGACACTCTAAAATAGACGCTCTTATTCGTATAGAAGTGTGGGGACCGACACGCTTAAATTGAAAGTGTCGGTTCAACACGCAACCGACACTCTTATGTTAAGAGTGTCGGCCAGTGACGTGGCGGACACTCTTACTGCGCGCGCGGTCACCAACCTACCTTGGCGCATATAAGAATATGGGGGCCGACACTCTTACTGAATAAATTTTTTAATACCCAGTTTTATTTTTCTCCCTCCCCGGATGGGAAGCCTCCATAACAGCATAATACAAGCACAACATTCAATATATCACAACACAAGCACCATATTCAATATATCATAACACAAGCAGCATATTCAATATTCATACAAGTTAAAGTCCATAAGAAAGATGTTCAAATCCATCTGAAACAAGTTCAAGTCCATAGAAAACGCAATGATAGTAAGTTCCACACAAGCCTCCATATTAATTCATTCCGTTGGTGGGTCATTGGAGACGCTGCCACTTGTGTTCATCAATAAGTCCATAAACGTGCTCTGATCCGGAGGCGGACTAGCATGATGTGAGCCCGAACCCTTTAAAAGAAACAAACATTTGTTAGTTTACCGAGTAACTAATTAAACATATACATAGACTACAACATATACATGCATGTTTTCTAGTAACTGCTTAAACAACGAAGCAAATAGAGATGCAAAGGATATCAACTTAACGTACTGATCCTGGTGAGTGTGAAGGCAATCCTGGTGAGTGTGACTGCCCGCGAGGAGGAAATCCCCACGGCATCGGCGGTGGCATCTGTGTTTGCATCGGTGGCCAAATGCCTGGCTGGCGAGGTGCCCACGCATCATTTGCCCTCCTATCACACCCGATGGCATCAATTGGTCTTGGACAGAAGTTGCAGAACCCTGAAATAGAAGACACACTCTTGTTTATGATTAAGAAGTTACGGTGATCAATAATAAAAGTAACTATAGATCATGCGAATGACAAAAGTTTAAAATAGGTCATGTACATGCAAACATGCAGAAACACAGAGAGCAAGCAACCAATAATTATCAAACAAATGATGTTTAGTACACGATTGTACCTGTGATTCATCCGCCGCTGCAGGGGAGCGATTCGATGAATGTCCAGACACCGGATGCGTGATTATAGGGGGTTGTTGAAAAGGCGGCATGTCGAACTGAGTTCTAGCACCTCCGTATATCTGCAAATAGATTATTCATCAGTTTTTCAGTTAATCGGTCTTGAGAAACAACGAAATAACAAAAAATTGATACCTGATGCAGCATCCAATTTTGCATTTGTTGCATCTGTTGCTGCACTTGTTGCTTATATTGCGCCATACTCTCCTCCATCCGAGTCATCTTCTCAAGCAGCTCTCCTTCACGTGCAGATGATCGTCGGGGTCGATTTGACCCAGCTGAGAAATTGGACCATCTAGTGTAACTCCGATGGGGGACAACACCATCGCCGATTGCTAACCTGTAAGAGCTTTCCTTCACTATCGCTTTTGAGTAAGTTGTTTGTTGGGTTTATATATGCTATCGAAGATTTGGAAATAAGGATGAAGTTCTGGTATATTGACATACAAGAAAAGCAAGGTCTTCTTATGGTCTATGGTTCCCACAAGATGTGATGTGTAAGCTCCGACACCTTTACCGTCCCACTTAAAAGCACTTAGATTAGTGATTGGAGCTTGCTCGGCAACATGGTACCGTGTCGTTTGCGCATTCATGTTGTTTGTGTCTGAAAAATACTTGCTTGAGAATAATGTGATCTCTCTGGCCGCGAACGCCTCTGCAATACACCCCTCAACCCTTGCCTTATTCCGCACCATTCCTCTGAGTTTTTCAATTCTCTTTCTTGACTATACATCCACCTGAACTGTGCAGGTCCTCCTACCAACGCTTCCCAAGGTAGATGCACAAGCAAATGTTGCATACAATTTAAAATCCAGGTGGGAATACTTTTTCCATCTTACATACAAGGACAACGATTTCCTTCTCAAACCTCAACATCAATTTCTTTGAGATTTCCTTAGCACACATCTGCTTATAAAAATAACTGAGTTCTGCTTCCACACATCAGGACTGAAGTATCCACGGAACATTACCGGCACTAGTCTTCAATCAAAATGTGATAGTCATGACTCTTCAACCCAACGAGTTTACCAGTGTCGAGGTTAACTGCCCGTTTTATATTATCCGCATAGCGATCTGGGAACCTCAACTTTTTCAACCATTGAAATATCTCTTCTCGCTCTTGCCATTTCAGACAATAAGGAGCTTGTGGCCGACTCACAGATCCACTTGGATTTTTTCTAAGCTCAAGGTGCGGACGATCACAAAGTTTAGCTAAGTCTCTTCTTGCATTCATGTTATCTTTGGTTTGACCGGTGAAGTCGAAGCACATGCTTATGATGCTTTCCGCAACATTACGTTCTTGTTGCATCAAATCTATATTATGTGGTAACAGCAATGCCTTCATGTAAGGTAGCTCCAGATAAACGAGATGTGTGTCCAATTGTGTTCTTTACCATACCCTTGAAACCGACCTCCTATGCTCGGTTTTAGGTCACGATGTTGTCTCATGATATTTTCACCAGTTTGTCGCTTCGGTGGCCCATCTCTAACCCTCTTGCCTTTTCGAAATGACTTTGTATCCTTTCTAAAAGGATGATTATAGGGAAGGAGGCGTCGGTGAACATCAAAAAATGTTTCCTTCTTACCATGTTCTATCCTATATGCTTGTGTCACCCATACATATCGGACAACACAGTATGTCGTGGACACACGAAACAGAAAAAATGCCATATGCTAGCTGATCATGAATTGACCATAGATATGCTGCGCGTAGAGTAAAACGACATTTCAGATGACTATCATATGCCTCAACCCCCTGCCACAACATTTTTAGTTCTTCGATCAACGGTTCCATAAACACATTGATTTTCATTACAGGATCCTTTAGACCTGGAACAATAAGGGCAAGAAACATGACCTCTTCTTTCATGCATTTGTTAGGAGGGAGATTGTAGGGCATCATAAAAACTGGCCAACATGAGTAAGAAGTGGAATTATTGGAGTAAGGAGTGAATCCATCCGTCGACAAACCAAGACGAACACTGCTAGGGTCTCTTGCAAATTCTGGATCAAAACGATCGAGAGCCTACCAGGCCTCGCCATCTGAGGGATGCACCATGACATCTAGATCTTGACCCTGACGATCCCCTTCTTTATGCCACCTCATTTGCTTTGCTGTCTCTTGATTTAGAAAGAGACGCTTAAGCCGTGGAGTGACAGGCATGTACCGGAGTTGCATGATCGGCACCTTTGTTGTAACCTCGTTTCCATCCTCATCTAGCACCACTGCATATCTTGAATTACTGCAATGGATGCAATGTGTGGTATTTTCATGCTCCTTCCAGAACAACATGCAATTTTCCTCGCAAGCATCAATCTTTTGGTAGTTCATGCCGAGACTAGCTATGAGCTTCTTGCAATGGTACAAGTCTTTCGGCCTGTTATGATTCGGTGGGCTGATATCAATAATCAGGTTCACAATATCGTTGTAACAGTTGTTGGAGAAGGTGTACTTTGACTTCATCGCCATGAGACGTGTTACCACCTGCAGTACGCTCACATTGTTTCCTTCATGCACTTTAGCCTCTGAGGCTTCAAGAAGCTTGTAGAACTCTCTCACATCCTCTGGAAAAGCTTGATTATTCTGTAGTTCTGGGTACTCATTCCTAATATCATTCAACATCTCTTCCATTCGGTCTACATCCTGGTCCACATCGACTCAATAGTATGGTCCACCTCTCCATGCTCATGCCATACCAGATAGTTCGGCATAAAGCCATGTTTGAAAACATGATACGAGAGCTCCACTTTTTTCAATCGAACCAAGTTTCGATATTTTATACATGGGCACCTTGCTAAATGAGCATCACCAGCAAATGTGAGTGACACAAATTCATCTGCAACTCTCACCCATGCATCAGAGTGCTCATGAGTGACACCGTCGAATCCATCGTACATCGCCCTTCTTCGATCGTCACTCATATTCAAAGCTAAAGAAACAACATATATACACTTAGGTACGAAAAGGCCATATATAAACAGTTAAACACTAAATCAATTGTTCCGAGTTTAGTTACATCTATTTTAGCATTGTACCAAGTACATTTACTTAATTCAGTGCTGCATTTTTCATGCCATCTTTTAATTAAGCGAGAAAGCTCAAGAATACGAGTAACAACATTCCCATTTGCACATTAGAAAAATATATATCTATAATGCATCACTGCAATTATAGGTTAATCAACAGGTTAATGCATCACTACAATTACACATTAGAAAAATATATAATCAAGGATATGAGTAACAACACTAGCGGACTACTAAATTTTAGCTAAATCCAATTGAGCGTGGTCAAGACAGTAGCCATCTTCATTACCGGCAATAGTGATTTGTTGCACAAAACAACGAATTCCATTTTTAACTGAACCAACAACATAGCATGAAGGCTATGCACACTACAAAAATACCCCCCTATTGCAACGCATTTATGCGTTGCTAGAAGTTCAAATAAGTGTTGCTAAGGCTTATACCAACGCATAATTATGCGTTGCCTATGCTGGCGTTGCTAGGGTCTACTACAACACTTATTTATATGTTGGTAAGCATGCTATAAGCGTTGCTGGGCCGCAACGGATATTTATTGCCTACTGCAACGCTTACATGTGTTTGTACCGGCAAAGACGGGTTGACCCGTATTGGATTTGGCAACATTTTGCTTAAATTTATGGCAGCACATTTATGTGTTGCAATGTTGTTGAACCATATAACAATGGCAACATTTAGATCGGATTTGTGAGAGCACATATATGTGTTGCAAGAAATAAACCATTTATTGAATAGAAATTGTATACAACAACATTTGCCATTAATAAAATGAGAAGGTCCAATTCATCCTAGGCATAGACACGATTGCAATGGACAAACCATTTCTCATTGAAATAAAATAGTCAATATACAGAGTAGCACAACTTAAAATAATCACCACTTCATGCGTGTATAAATATTTCTGGAGACAGATATAAACATATGACTCATCCTAAACAATACTAAACTGCATCATAGGTAAATTAGGAAAGCTTTTTTGGTAGCATAGTCTTCAAATTCTATAGAAATCTTGCAGCTCTGAAACTGAAATCTGGCAGCCCTAAAACTTCATCCTAGGTACTGAATCTGATGAACAACAAGAAAGCATTTCAGAAAAAGAAACATATGTGCAAAAGAATACAATAGTGTGATAGGAGAGCACAGGAATGAACAAACTGAGAAACAAAGATCAAAGGAAGCGCAAGTATGAACGAGCCTACCGAGAAATACAGGACCAAGAATAGGAGCCAGTGATGGCTGCTATTGTTGCTACAGATATAGTGATCAGAGGCGACCAATCACCCGCTCAAACATTTCCTGCTGGACAACAAAATTGAGGATAAAAGTTCTGACCAGAAATCATAGTAGCCAAATACTGATAGCTTTTATTTGGTCAATGCCCCTCAACTTCAAATTTGAGGATAACATAAGTTACAAAAGTCAAATATCATGAGATTTGTTGATACTCACAGGGAAGTGAAAATATATACTGCTAGTTCTGACATTAAAGCTAAGGATAATCCACAGTAAGTAACACAGTATAGATGATAACATGATGCCAAGAAAATTAACACTGCTAGAAATGTTTTAGTAATAAAAAGTTGTGCAACCTGACAAAGAAATCTAGATGCTACTATAGACATGTGTTTTCATACCAGGCAAAGATCTTGTCTGATCTCCTCAAGCGTCTTTTTCCTTATTTGCTATATAACCTGCGTAATGGTTTTTGTGAGAATAGCCTAAAAGACAAACAACAAACATAAATAAAAAGACGGGCAGCTTGCAAAATTAATTACCAAAAATCTAACAGAGGTCATCTCATTTTGTTGCGTGAGAAACAATTAAATAGATCCAACAATACAAGTATAATGCCTAGATCTAAAAGGTGCGGTGATTAGAATGATATTTAAGGATTACCCAGCATCTAAATTTCTTTAACATTTTAATGACATCATAAGGTTTAGTGCTGCATAGGCTAAACCTCATTATTTCAATGTTCCTTGAATAAACTTACTTTGAGGTATGTTATTCCTCTCTCTGAAGTTAATATGTTTTTTCTTATTATAGGGAAATTTAGACACCTTCCCGTTGTTGAAAATGGTGAGGTTATTGCGATGCTGGACATTGCAAAATGTCTCTATGATGCAATATCAAGACTGGAAAAGGCAGCAGAGCAAGGAAGTGCACTAGCAGGTGCCATAGAAGGGGTTGAGCGCCAGTTAGGTGGCAACTTCTCAGGTAACCATATTATTGTGTCAACTCTTACTCCATTCCTGCTTTATTTTTTTTATCACCAAATGTTCATCAATGCACAAGAATTCATTGAACATCAGAACAAGCATATTTTACTATTTTAGCCATATACACCAATTTCACCTATAAATTATGCTATCTAGTTCTTTGTTTTAAAAAGGGCAGAACTAGTGTCAGAGGCTCCCAAATTTGTGGGGTTTGGGAAGGGATAAATCGAGGCAAGCCTTCCTCCCGCAAATGCAGAAAGGTTGCTTCGAACCCATGACCTAGTGACTTAGTGAGACAGCTCTTACCACTGCACCAGGCTTTTGTCTTTCTAGTTTTTTTGTCAATCATGGTAGTTTCAAGATGCAGAGTTTCTATAAGATTGTATGCCTTCTTTATTTCCTTCAATTCATCCATACATTGCTAGTTGTCGTGCTACCTGAGTAATTATATGTATCCATTCACATAGAACCAAGCTTAAAGTAATAGATTAATCTTTCAATAGCAAAATTACCTACTGCTAAGCAGAACACACTAGCCCTCTACAAAAGAAGATATAATAAATACCAGATGTCATGAACTGCTGACAACTCTTTTGAACATCATCATGGTCTGGTTCCTGAATGAAATTTGTTAAGATCGACAAACAATAGTATTACTATATGAGTTTGCTATCTTGCAAGTTAAGGTACTCACCAAAGACCTGGCCCATAGATCATAGGTTAGTTCTTTATTGAATCGAGCAATCTCCTCACTTGTAAAGAAAAGACAAATTCTATGAGTTACTTGGCACTATTATATGACATTTTGATGTACATTAATCAGAAATTTAGATTACCACTAAGCCAGTATTCATTCAAAAATAGGAAAATAAGAAGATAGAAAAAGAACATTGTAGGATACTATTACCTTTAGTAAATTAGTACTTTGATTGGCTTCTACAAGGCACATACAAATTCTAATACATACATGATAGCATATATTTATCGCTAGTATGTGACTCGTTGAGGGAAAAAATCATGAAAGTTGAAACATGACACATATATTTATGTCTCATAGAGGCATATATGTATTGATCTACATGATAGCATAATATGTATGTTTACTCTAACCAGATTTTAATATATTAACATTAATAAAAATAGATAATGGGTCCTTTGGGTGACCGACCATCAGCTTACTGAAATAGACGTTTCATTTGAGACGGGAGCCAAACCCAGTGTAAACTCCAATGACGACAAAAGGCTGCTGCTTCTTGTCGGAGTTCACAGCTGCAGTGCTGTTCCCCCATAGGTACCCCTCGCTCTTGGCCTTGGTCAGGTCCATCTCCACCTCAACAATTTTCATTCCAATCACCCTAGCAACATGGCATTTGGTGTTAGCAAAGCAGAAATTAACACAACTCAAATTCACTTACAAAACTCACTTGCATCCAAGGTTCCTAAGCTTGTCCTCCACCGAGAGCACCTTCTGGATCTACAATTAGGTGTCACCGTCAGACAAAATCAAGAGAAGAATTAAAATACAAGTAGGGGTGAGGAGGGGATTACAGATTTGCACATTCCTGGAGCTCTTCTCGAGGAGGCCGAACACGATAGCCCGGTCTGCGCATCCCGCCACAACCTGAGATGGAGCCAGGAATAAGGTCACCACTCACCACTTCCTATTGAGTGCTAGATCGAAGCGGACAGGGGGGCATACCGACCGACCACGTAGAGCCAGGCGAGGCAGGAGAGGGACCCTGCCTGAGGCGAGGGCGGAGGCATCGGAGGAGGAGGGCGGGGCATTAGATCGACGGTTTTGGACCGCAAGGTGCTGGCCAGTGCCTACATGGCGGCGGAGATCTCCGATGCCGGACTCTCGCCGCCTCCTGTCTGCTCCTAACGTCGCGTGGGAAGGACTCCTTTGAGGCAAGGGAGGGAAGGAGCGGCCACCCAAGCCGGCTGTTAGTGGTGGGCCGCACGCGCTGGGGGCGGCGGTGGTGCCGTGGTGGTGGGGGGGGGGTAATGGAGGTGGTGGTGCCGTGATGGTGAACACGGCAGGGGTTAGCGGCGGGTGGTACCGTGGAGGTGAGCACGGGGTAGCGGCGGCGCAAGCCCTCGACCGTTCGGAGGTCCTTTTTGGAACAGTCGAGTGCGGATAGTGTGTTGCGATCTGTAGTCGTTGTCGTAGGATCTGACGGCTGATAATTAAGATAGTGACCTGGATAGTTTCGACATGTGTCCCAATTTATAGGTTGTTTGACTTTTTACGCTAAATTTGACCAACTCGTCCTATTAAAAATTTACGAAAGTATAGAAAAAAAATAAACCATAATAAAAATAAATAGTAATTATAATTTTTTTGAATAAAATGAGTAGGTCAAACATGGTATCCAAAAAATCAAATAATCTATAAATTGGGACTCAAGGAGTATTTTGTAAGTATAAAACTAATATACTGATTTGCATAAATATTGCATATAATGCTTGTACTGTATGATAAGTGTTGCTAGGTAACAAAAATACTATGGATGACACTTGCAACACATCACAAATGTTGTTAGGTGACATAAATACTACGAATGACCCTTGCAACGCATGACAAATGTTGCTATGTAATTTGGATATTCTACGGATGACACTTGAACGCATGGTAAACGTTGCCAGTTGATTTTCTTGCAACATATAAATATGTGTGCTCTAGCATCCGTTGCTACCTAATTTCTTGCAACGCATAAACCATTTTGTTGCAATGTATGTGTTGCTATAGGGGTGTTTGTGTTGTAGTGGCAGCGAATCACCTGTGCCGCGACGGCGTGTGAGCAAGTGGGGAAGATCTGGGTGATGCACTGCACCACCCAGAGCTTGGAGTTCGGCGAGGCCGCTAGGCTCAATGATGGCCGCTTGGCGTCCGGCTTGGTGAGGCCGCTTGGCTCGGCGAGGCACTGAGCCACGCCCGGAGCTTGGAGCTCGGCGACGCCGCCCGGCTCCATGATGTCCGCCCGGTGTCTGGCTAGGTGAGGCCGCCTGGTGCTTGGCTCGGCGAGGTCGCCCGCCGCGTGGCTTGGCGAGTCCGATGGCTGCCCGGAGCCCTGCGCGCGCCGCTGGGTGATGCTGCGCCGCTGGACAGGGAGAGTGGGTAGGAGACGGCGGCGGACTGGCAAGGAGAGTAGGAGAAAAGGTAGGAGACATGCGCGCGGTAGAACAGGTAGGAGACGCGCGGCTGTAGAATAGGATTGGGGATTAGGGTAAAATCCATAAGAGTGTCGGTGTGAAAAAACCCACACTTTTAAATTAAGAGTGTCGGTGCAGCAAAACCCACACTTTTACTTCGATTAAGAGTGTCGGCCCTGACACTCTTTAATTAACTGACACTCCTTCAACGTTTTCTTGTAGTGCTTATTCTTCGCGCATGCATGCATATATCTACTAGTGTGAAATAAAGGGCCATAAAAAAAGCTTTTGCTCGACCGGCCGACTTGAGTTCGCAGTGGCGGAGTGGCTTGACGCTAAGAACGAATCTGAGCCGAGATTGTTTTTGTGGCTCGTGAAAAAAAATGAGTCAGCTTGGCTCGATGAGTCGAGCAGGCTCGTGGCTTTATCCAACAACAATTTATTACATAAAATCCTAATTAGCATGTTAGTACCACATAGAAGATTAGTTTATGTTATTTGAGATTACAGTATAAAATTAATCTATTTTGTATATTATATTAGTAATATATTTAGTTTATTATTTTAAAATATGTTATTTAAATTATTTTGAGATTTTATATTATAATTTAGAGGACAATTTTACATTGATGGTCAAGCATGTTGGCTCGACGTGCCGGCTCGTGAGCCTAAAGAGAGCCACCTTTTCAAGCTTGTTAGAGCAGCTCGGCTTGTTAATTGATCGAGCCATAGCCAGCCGAACCCTTGTTTCAACACCTAGCCTTGCCGGCGTTCGTGTTCCTGGAGCCCGGGTATGTCGTGTGTCCTCCAAGAATATAATCCTTTGCTTCCTGCCTAACTAGTGGCACTCCAGCTGGCTAGCTACTGGGTTTGTTCATAAAGTAGATTCCGATCCAGCCGTAATGGAAGAATCTAATTGTGCTGTTTGCTAGCTGAGAGATAGTTTGATAACCTCATTTTTTTTAAAGGATTTTCATTTTATCAAGTGAAATTAGTTTATTTTTTCTTAGAAAACAGAAATCACTTGAAAAAATAGAGTTCCTAAACTGACCCTAATAGGTTTGTTCGTCTTAATTCCCAGGCGTTTGGAAGGAAAAGGAGTAACCAGTAGTTAGGTGCATAATCCTGTAACACTATAAAAGTCATTAAATAAAAATAATACATTTAGTTATTAATGATATTGATGGTAATAAATTTCCTTTTAAGTGTTTGTTATGTATTTGCATTTAAAATATTTTTTATCGCCCATGATTGATTTTTGGTTATTGAATAACATTTCTTCTTAAATAAAAATCCTAGTAAATAAATAATATAATCAGTCCAAAAATAACTATATTATTTATAAATACTTTTGGTTTAATTACTATAAATTTTAGGGTTATTTAAAAGTATATTTCGAATTTAGAAAAAGAAAATAAAAAAAGAAAAAAAAACTAACCTAATCGCTTTCGGCCCATAAGGCCCAACAGCCGGCCGCGCCCAATCCTACCCAAGTCGCGCCGCCACTGGCACCACCCTGTTGCCGCCGCCGCCCTGGCTCTCTTTCCCCCTCGTGTCTCTCTCTACCGCTCACCTCTCTCTCCTCATTCGCTTCCCTGTCCCGAGCAGCGCCCTGTCCCGACCGGCCGAGCCCCTGTGCTCGAGCCGCCCCGAGCCCCGGCGCCGCAGGACCGGCCCTACCCACCGTGACGCGCCTAGGAGCAGAGCGAAGCCCGACGCGCCGTGCGCGACCCACACCCCGCGCCCAGGTGCACGCCAGCGAAGCCAGGCCACCGCGCCGTGCTCGCCCCTGCCCCGCGCTCGACGCAACCCAGGCGCTGACCGAGCCCCTGCACCGCGCAGCGAGCGCCCAACCCGACCGCGCGACTCAAAGACCGACGCCCAGCCGCGAAGGCGCGACACCGAGCAGCCGACGCGAAGCCCGACCGAGCCGCCAAGATCCGAAGCGCCCACGACGTTCTTCTTCGCGAGTAAAGGAGCATTAAGTCATCCGTTTTCCTTCCCCATTAATTCCTCCGTTGATGAACGCCATTAATGGCCGATTGAAGACACCGACCGCTGTTTCTCTCCCCTCCTCTCTCTATAAAGCCGCCCGGACTCCCTTCCCTTCTCCTCCCCAAGCTCTCTCCCTCCTCTCGGTTCTCTCTCCCTCGTCGGTGTTGACGTCACCGCGCCGGAGCTCGCCCACACAGCACCCCGTCGACCACGCCCACGCCGCCGCTCTGCTCACGCGCACCCGTTGTCGAGCCAGTGCTTGCGTGCCGTACACCGTTCGCCATCCGTGGAGCCTCGCCGGAGTTCGCGCCCCATCGTCTGAACACATCGCCGGAATTACGCCGCCCGCCGTCGACGCGACCGCGCAGCACGACGACCACGCTCGTTCCCTTGACCGTCGTTCATCCATGCACATGAACGAGAACCCAACCAAGGTTGAAGACAACCCACTGATTTATTTTCTTAAATCATATTTTGAATCTTGCGATTTATCGTTGTAATATTATGATGATGCGATTTGGTGATTCGTGTATGATTGTAGAGATTTCGTTTTATACGTGTAGTCAAAATCGAACCCCGTGACAACGCTTTAATAGGTGTATGATTTTATAATTTTAAAAATGAACACAGTCACTATTCACTAACTTAGTGATTTTCATATTAGAAATGTTTATAATTAATTTCGCTTTAGTGTGTGGAGCGATAATTGGTTAGTATTGATATAAGTATAACTTTGGTGATATAAGAAATTGAAATAGGAATTAAGCCACGTATTTCGGTCGAATGAAAATATAGATTTTTACTATTCATAATAAATATATTCATAAGTATAGCACTAAATTGCTTAGAATAGTAAAATGCTCATTTATGTCATAATAACCATGAATAGGTTATTAAAAGTCCTATTTAGTAATTTACAATTAATTCTTAGTATATTAATGTCAGAAGAATTATAAATAAACAATTTTTAGTTATATGTATAATTTCTATTTAAGAAAGAAAGGAGAAACAGAAAGAGTAGAATTTATGATAATGTTAAAATGACTTAATTAGGCACTCATGCTTTCCTATTAAAGAAATTGATAGTTATATTGGTAAATATAGGTTTCTTAATAAAGAATTAGAGAATTTGTTTCTAACTGTAAAATGACCTTTTTAATAGACATCATGATTTTGATTTAATAAGATTCGTTATAGATGTTTAAGTATAGCCGTACTAAATAGTAATATGTCATATAACTTTTCTAATAATGATATAATGGCTCACACCGTCATAGCTAAAATGATAGTTTATACATAATTTCTTTTCTAATGAATTAGATCATTTGTTCCTACAATAGAATTAAAAGATAATTAATAGGTTAATTATCCTTTATCATAATGTATTAATTAAACCTATAGTCTAATTAATAGGTTAATTATCCTTTATCATAATGTATTAATTAACCTATAGTCAATTTGTTCTTAATTAGATTTATGGCATGATTAATGATTCCATAGAAATGAATCCACATTATATACGAATCACTTAGTTTTTCTTAAAGGATAAAATAAAGTAATAAGAGTTTAAGTTCTTTTATAACTTAAAATGTTACTTTATATATTGACTTCGAATATAATAATATAGGCTATGTGTTTTTAAATGAAATTAAAAGATAGTTGTGTGTTCATTGTCTTTTACATAAAAGCTCATTTAAGGCATATACCATAACTTTCCATAAATAGGTGTTTAATAATAATAATGACCTTTTCACATAAAACCTATTTAGACTTATATCTTAATTTATCATAAGTGATAGGTTTAACAATGAATTATATGTTTCATAATGCTTCATAAATTAAAAATGTATTTCATAACGCATTAATCCTAGATATATAACTTATATCTTTTCTAAAAGGTTAAAAAAGTTTAATATCGTTATAACGTGTTTATCATCTTATAAACCCTTAATCTTAGACATATCACATATGATGTTTTATAAAAGATTAATTTGGTGAACCTAATATTTGTATATTTAATTAAGATACTTTTATGCTCATGTCTTGTTTTATAAAGTATAGATCACACATTTTTGAAAAGAATACCCTCTTAATATAACCATTACTCGCGACGTTTTTGACAAGCGAACGCTCTTTTCGTTAGGCTTTATTTTAGCTGTATGTATGGTGAATGATGTATGTTATTGAGTGGTGTTTGTTTCTTCTTGTTTGTTTGTGTGATATTCAGTGGTTGATCTAATAGTTGAGAATCAAGTGCTATTCCGTGGAAGAACCTCAAATTTTCAGTAAGCAAGGCAAGTGGACTTCTCCCTCTGCATACTCTGTTTGATCCCAAACAATACATTTAATTAAGTTTATTCTTTTGGATATATATGCATAATTTGACGGGTTACCTATTTATATAACCTTTCCAACCTTACTCCTTGTTTAACCTAGGATTATGATCTAATCAAGTAGCTATGCTATTGCTACAACTTAACTTTATGCAGTCACTCCCGCTTATGATATTAATGTTCCAAATGGTAAGTTTACATTATTGTTGTTAACCCGATGGTTAAACAAGATTATTGCATATTAATTGGAACATGGAGTGACCACCCGGGAAAACAGTGCTACCATGAGGACTATCATGGCTCTGGTCTTGGCTAAATAACTAGGGAAGTCTTATGTTGGGTGTTGGTCGTGGTCAACCGAAACGGGGGCATCTGGCAAGCGCTTATAGTACTGGCTCAGGAAGATTGGATACGGGCATAGTTCCCAAAGCTTTACCCTGTGGTCTGGACTATAAGTTGGTTACGGTAGGTGTGCCTTATGCAGTTTGATCATTTCCAGCATTTGCGTAATGAGGACTCTGGAGAAGCCTCGTAGTGAGACCCTGGCCATTCACCTCGGAAGTGAATACGGGTCTAGCTAACCCGGGCTAGAAGGGAATCACGACTCATGGGTAAAGATGCACCACCTTGCAGAGTGTAAAACTGATATATCAGCCGTGCTCACGGTTATGAGCAGCCTGGACTCCTCACATGATTATTGAACTTGAAGATGGAAATAAATCGAGATCTGATGATCTACCAATGGTTTGCTTAAGTGGTTTCACTTAAGTGTTTTTGAAATACTATTGTACCTTTGCTAATGGGAATACTTGGGATTCACACTTATTAGTAAGACAGGTGTTGTTAATAAAATGTTGACCAACTAAAATGCTTACTGCTCAACCTTAGCCTCAACTTGTTACCTTGCATTAGTTTTTCCCCCACTTGCTGAGCCCCAACCATAAGTGAGCTCACCCTTGCTTAATTTTGATCAGAAGTTTGCAGATGAAGATATGATGCTGAGCTCCATGGATGCTAGTCTAGTGGTACCCCGGTCATCTTCCTGTGGATGGATGTCCTTGTTTCGCTGTACTTTGATGAATAAAGGTTAAGACATTATGTCTGTTCGAAGTGTAATATGTTAATATAATCTTTATTTACGCTTTTATGCATTGTTCTTTTGATATATTACACATGTGACGTAAACATATGTGTGGAAATAGATCCTGGTAGATGCCCGTAATGCGAATGAACGGAACTATCGTGAACTTATGTGGATTGCTATGTGGCGTGCCCTATGATGGTCTGACGGACATGTGGCCTGTTGTTATGCATGCACCTGCATTTTGTAACTGTGGACCACCTTACTATGACTATGTACTAAAATTATAACATGTTACTACGTGCTATTTGGGCTGCTGGAGTAGGGCTATAGCCCCACCAGCCCCGTCCTATATCTGCCCAGTCTTAGCAGAGGTTTCGTTTAGTGATACTGATTTCTAAACTCCTATACTGAAATAGCGTAAACAAGTGTTATCTTTATAAAACTCTTCTATCCATAAAACTTTTGCTATACCTCTATGTGTCACATCAGTTTTTTTAATGTTTATAAAACTCTTATATATTTCTTTAAGACTAATCTTATATATAAAAATAATAAAATATTGACAGTGTCCATCTCAAAGCTCAAATTAATATTGTGGCCATCAAAGAGGACGAACGGTGAGACATGTGTAGGGCATAAATTTGAAAGATGCAGTACTGAAACAGTCGAATAGAGTACTTTGTCGAGTGCAGCAGGCACTCGGCGAATACTTTGCCTACTGCCGCACTCAGTAAAGAGGACTCAGTGAACAGTTTATCGGTAACAACCTTTTTGTTGAGTACTTTACATCGGGCACTTGACAAGAAAAGTTGCCATGACAGCGCCAAGTGATGGTGATGGAGACGTTTCTAAGTGCCAAGTTAGCAGGCACTCGACAAAGAGAACTCCATTGGCCCCCATGGCAGTTTCTGTGCCGAGTGTGCTAACTGGCACATGACAAAGGAAGCTCTAGTGGGCCCCCACTCTAGTCTCTGTGCCGAGTATGCAGGCTGCCACATGACAAATAGCTTATTTGCTAAGTGCCAGGACCATAACACTTGCCAAAGAAACTTTACCGGTTACTAGGGTGCTTTCTTTACCGAGTGTAACACTCAACAAAGCGACTACAAACCCCTTTTTTAATTATTTTTATTATTTCATTCAAACAAAACAAAAGATATATCAGATAATCATCACATATACATCACAAATTTCACAGAATCATCACATACATCATAGACACCCCATATCTTACAAACACCACAAATCTCACAAGTTTCTTCACAAAGATCACAAAAGTCACATGTATCACAAAATAGTTCACAAAACTCACAAGTACTCATAAAAATAAGTCTACAAACATTCAATGTATGCCATAAACATGTCTCACAATTAAGTTCATAAGAACCTCAATAAGGTGGCCAGTTGGACTGGTTCAGCGAAGGGTTGGACGGACCATGACGGTTGTTTTATGCCGTCGATTGATTCTACACAGAGAAGAGATTGCATGTGTGAGACTAGATGAATATATATCATATACGACTAAAATTTTCATACTCACAGGAGTAGAAAATTGAGGAGGTTCAGCTACAGGGAACAACATATGTGGTGGAGCAAAACCCGTTACGGTGAAAACATCTCGGCAATCGGCCAAACGAGCTGCCTGGTGCGCCATCATCCTCGCCTCCATCTCCATACGTTCCCTCCTCTCTTCTTCTAGAAAGGACTGTAATATTTCACCTCGATGTTACGATAATGTAAAGAGAAGGTATATAACTCAATGAATGACGAGGCACAAAAACACTAACCTGGAGTTCTTGTATGCAATGTTGTGAGCTGTCTTGCCAAGGTCGTATGGCCGGGCTCATGCTTGTGCTCCTTGCTCACACCTAAGACAAAGTGGGAGTGGTGGACGTATTGATTGCCCCATCAGCAATCCAGTAGCCGCCATGCCTCTTGCCTCCTCCAACCTCATGAGGACATCTCCGTCAATGTCTTGGTCCTCAGATTGTATTCTGGCCCATGGACCTCCTTTGCCATGGCGGTGTTACTCACTAAGGTGGCTGTAGATGGTGGGGATGTTGTATGCTCGGGGCCATCCTCCAGGTTGTAGGTGACGTCAGATGTTGTCTTGGCCCTTGTGGTCATAGCCATCAGCCACTGTAACGCCCTGAATTGGGGTAGAATTTTTTTCTCTTTCTCTCACCAAATTCATGCGTTACTCTTTCCTTTTCCCTTTTCTTGCTAAGCCTTGATCTTTTCCAAAAGTTATAGCGAGAATTAGCTCGACATCTTGTGTAAGCAAAACCAAGAGCTATTTTTGGTTGTGCATCATGCCGGATTATGCACTCTTTTGCTTGTGGTTGAGTGAATTGGAGAATTAGGCATATAAGAAAATATGGAAATTAGAAAAAGAAAAGCCTCTTTTCTTTTTTTTTCTTCTTCTCTCCCCCCTTTCGGCCGAGCCCAGATGGCGGCCCAGCCGCCCCCCTCCCTTCCCCCCTTCCCACGTGGGCCCCCGCGGCGGCCCAACCGTGCGCCCCCCCCTTTTTGGGCCCAGCCGGCCCCAACCGCCCCCTCCCCTTTCTTTTTTTTCTTCTTTTTCCCAAAATTTCCCTCCCGCCCCTCTCTCTCTCTCCCTCACCCTAGCCCTAGCGGCGTCGCCGCCCTCCCCTGCCCTAGCGCGTCGCCGCCGCTCCCTCCCCCGCGCGCCGCCGCGCCCGCCCTCCCTCCCCGCACCACGGTGAGGCTTCCCCCTCCTCCCTCCCCTCCCTCCTCTTTCCCCCTCTCGTCGGCGCCCTCCCCCGTGCCATGGCGCGCTCGCCCGGGCCCCGTCCGCTCGGCGCTCCGGCGAGCCGTCGTGCCCGGCCGCGCCCGCCCCGCCCCTCCCCGCGTCGGCCCCCGCCTCGGCCGCTCCGGCGAGCCCCGCCCCGTCCCGCGCCCGGCCGCGCCCACTCGGCCCCGCCCCGCACCGACCCCGCCTTGGCCGCTCCGGCGAGCCCGCCCCGCTCGGCCTCGCTCCGGCGAACCCGCCCCCCGCTCGGCCTCGCTCCGGCGAGCCCACCCCGCCCCTTCCCCGCCCCTGGCCGCGGTCACGCCCGGACCGCCCCCGGCCAGCGCCCCGCGAGCACGCCCCCTGCTCGTCGCCCCCGCCCGCCCCGTGCCCCGGCTCAAACCGCCCGCCCTCGTGCCCGGCTCGGCCGCGCCGTCCCCGCCCCCGGCGTGGTGGCCAAGCTATGTCTCGCCCCCATCCGTGCCCTCGCCCGCCGTGGTCCGCGGCGTCCTCGCTCGCCCCGTGCTCGCTTGCCCTGGCATGCTTGCCCGCTCGCCCCCGCCGTGCCTTGCTCGCGTCGTGACGGCCCCGGCGTAGTCTCGAGTTTGGCCCAGCGTGCCTATGGCGTGCGGCCTTGAGCTTGGCTAGCGCACGGCCCCGACGTGCGCATTGTTAGCTCGCGGCGTGTGCGTGCGGCCTCGCGCGCGGCCCCGACGCGTGCACGACTCGTTCGCGGCACAGTTAAGCGTGGGCTTTGCGCGTGCGTATGCCCGCGCAGCGCCTTGGCGTAGCTCATCGTGCCCGCGACGCGACGCATAGCGCCCTGGTCGCGTTCGCGACACGATCGTCTACCCCCCTAGCCACCCGTCTACCCCCCCCCCCCCATGTATTCCGTGCGTAGCAAATCGTGTTACGTAATTAATAAATGGAAAACTCAATTTGAAATTCGGTTACGTTAGTTAATTCATATAGTTAATTGTCTATCTCGTTTAATGTTAATCTACTAAAAGTGGTCACGCTTACATTAGTGCATGTAGCTAATTCTTATCATTGAAGCTAAGTAGAACTAGAGCACGTAACGTTTAGTTATTCGTTTACCCGTGGTGCGTCTCGGGCATAAGCTTTAACTCTCGCGAGACCTTTTCCCCATTTCTTTCTAACCAAGGTAAATTCATTATCGTATGTGATATTCTATAAATATTTACCTTATTTGTTCTCTTGCATGGTGTACTGTTTGTTTTCTGATTCCAATGGATGGATGTATGTATGTTTGAAACCGCATAGAGAACGATTCGGTTGAAGAGCCCGAGGAACTCACAGGAGAAGCCCCTGAGCAGCAGTCGGTCGGTGGAGGCAAGTGTCCCTTGACCTATCTCTGTCCTATTCATTCTTTAATTCACCTCCCGCATTACACATTTATACTTAAGGATTTACTAGCTTTTGTTACCCATATCCTTGTTTACCTATTTGGGTTGGATTATTATTGTTTAGCTTTATGCTATTGCTCCACTCTAATCAATGAACATGATGAGATTATATATGATACGCTGTTTTCCCCCATCTTATTATGATGTTGTACTTGTGGCCTTTAAGGGGGCTCGAGCGGTTTCTCGAGTGCCTCTCCATAAGGACCTGTTCTTTGGATGACCGCCCGGGAAAACAGTGCAACCATGAGGGTGGAGTGGGATGCCCTTAGCTGAATAATCAGAGGAACCGGGGTGTAGTTCGCTTAGCCGTTGTGCCGTCAATGGGGCTTGGTGTATGCGGCTCGCTTTGCCAAGGTTGATTTGTCCCTTGGGGAGGAGTGCGGTACATTTAGGAAACCTAACGGGTGGCTACAGCCCCGGGGAATCTTTGTAAAGGCTACGTAGTGATACCCTGCTGGGTCACCTTGGTAGTGATCAATGGAGAGTCATGATCTCCGGGCAGAAAGGGAATCATGGCTTGTGGGTAAAGTGCACAACCTCTGCAGAGTGTTTTAAAACTGATATATCAGCCGTGCTCGCGGTTATGAGCGGCCAAGGGAGCTCCAATGATTAGTGGTACTCGATCAGAGACATTTTGGGTTTACAGGTGGCAATGAGACTGATGGTTGTGGTTATGTCTATGGTGCTGGTAAGTGGTATTCTTTCCGTTTGGAAAGGGTACATCGGGCTAATAACTTGAGTTAATGTTAAAACCTGGCTTTCTACTAGTAAATAATAATCTGACCAACTAAAAGCAACTGCTTGACTTACCCCCACATAAAGCTAGTCCACTACAGCCAAACAGGATACTTGCTGAGTATGTTGATGTGTACTCACCCTTGCTCTACACACCAACCCCCCCCCCCCCCCCCCCCAGGTTGTCAGCATTGCAACCACTGCTCAGGCGAAGATGAAGCCATGGAAGGAGACTTTCAGGAGTTCCAAGACTACGACGAGTTCTAGGCGTGGGTTAGCGGCATCCCCCAGTCGACTGCTTGTGAAGGCCGCAGTTATCTACGTTTCGTTTTCGCACTTTGATTTATTGTAAAGACTATGTGGATGTCTCAGACACATGATGTAATCGACTATTATTTCCCTTTTAATACCATCTGAGCACTGTGTGATGATGTCCATGTTATGTAACTGCTGTGTACGTAAATTGCTGATCCTGGCACGTACATGGTTCGCATTCGGTTTGCCTTCTAAACCGGGTGTGACATAAGCTGGTATCAAAGCCGTGTTGACTGTAGGACCGCTAACCTAGAATAGAATGGTCGTTCTAAGGACTATAGACCTCTGTCCCTGCCTTGACTTTGATATCCCTTCAAAATTTGGTCATACCGACCAAACCTATGTTCTACTATATAATATACCTTGCTGAAAATTATTTTATTCTAATCCTTCATTTACTTATGGTTCATTATTTGCTGGTCATATTAATTCTGTTCTCACTCTTTTGCTTACGGTGTCTTTTGTAGATGGCTCGTCTTAGACACACTTCATGAAAGTCCGTCATCCCCTTCTTACCCTCCCGCTTGTCGAGCGTCTGCTTCGCCGTCCCGTGGTCGGATAGTCCAGCCACTTGGAGAGACTGCACCACCGCCTGCATGAGGAGCAGGAACGTCGACGACAGGAGCAGCAGGGCTCTTCTTTCTCGCTCCAGCAGGAGATAGAGTCTGTGAGGAGCTGCTCTCCTGTGCTTCCTCTGGAGGCGCCCCCTACACCGCCCACTGGGCGCCCAGGCCTCTGGAGTAGCTGCTAGAGGAGACCCAGACGACGGAGGTGGCAACGACAGCTCGAGCCACGACACCGACTTCCCTGCTGACCAGGAGCCGGAAGGATGGGTTGCTCGACCCATCACTCGCGACGCTGCTCGCGGGTGGCACTTCCACGATGCGGCTCGACACCCTGCTACGTCGGGCACTTAACCGGCGTACTTGGTCCATCGAGTATCGCTGTGTGGTCTACCAGCATAGTCGCGGGGTCTACCCGGACCGCTGGGAGGCGGACCTGCTTGGTGCGCCATCCGGAGAAGAGTCTTCAGGGCGCGGAGGCCTGCTCAGAGCACTATTCTATCTCTGAGCGGGACTCAGCTGAGGTGGCCATGCAAGATGCCGCACGGCATGCGCTTTCGCACTACTGCTCGGTACTCGGTGGGGTAGCTGACGGTCTCGACCTGAAGTATTAGCCTCGCCGTCCATCTGGCAACACAGGAGGCGTGATTGTCTCACCTGTCGGTGAGGACAATCCTAGGTTGAGCAGCACAGTCAACCTAGCCGCCGTGCTAAACACGGAGCTGGACCATGCGCTAGACGAGCTGAGTAGGGCTCGTGCTGAGATCGCCCTGCTGTGGGCTGAGCGCGCGAAACGTCGTCACTTGGATGATGGTTCCCCCGCTCCCGTCGGGACTCAGCACCCGTACCGCTCACCTCGGCATGGACGCCAGTCTTATGGCAATCCCGACTACAAGACCAAGATAAATCTAGAACCATAGATCGTTAGAGTTGGATCTTGTAATTAATACAAAATATATACGTAGAAGCTACAGTCTTAGCGTTAGTCTCGGTTTTAGTTAGTCTTAGTTAGACAGGGTAGTTTGCTATATCCTGTGCACCTATGTTTGTCATGATGAACTATGTTTGGTTGGATCTTGTAATGACTGTCACCAGAGTGTGGGTACCCCCCTGCATTTTGGTTTACATATTATGTTAATGGAGTTAGTTATATAGTTGGGAAACCTTTTATTCCACTTTCCTATTTATCTGAGAAGCTGTGTTGGAGATCAGTGAAGATGCTCATCTGTTCAGTGCTGTTGAAGAATTATATACTCTTTTCTTATGCTGCAAGATTTGCCAGATCAGTTCTGATGTGTGGTTGCATTCTGCAGATGTCAGAGAATAGGCGCAGAGGAGGAAGGCGTGCTCAGTAGGAGCGAGCCGCTCAGCCGGATGAGGTGCCTCCGCAGCAGCACCTGTCGCCCCCGCCCCGATGTCGATCGAGCAGATGTTTCTGATGCAGACTCAGGCAGTTCAAAGCCATCGGTCAGACTCTGGCCGCCATTCATCAGCAGCTAGCAGCAACAGCAGCAGGCACCACCTCAACCTCAGATGCCTCAGATGCCCAGAGACAAGCGTGCTGAATTCATGAGAGGTCACCCCCCAACGTTTGCTCACTCTTCTGACCCCATGGATGCCGAAGATTGGCTACGCACTGTGGAGCGGGAGTTGCACACCGCTCAGTGTGATGACAGAGAGAAAGTACTGTATGGTCCCCGTCTGTTGAGAGGAGCAGCCCAATCATGGTGGGAGTCTTATCTCGCCACCCATGCCAACCCTGACGCCATCACTTGGGAAGAGTTTAGAGGTAGCTTTCGTCAGTACCATGTTCCTGCAGGTCTGATGACAGTGAAAAAGGAGGAGTTCTTGTCCCTCAAGCAAGGGTCATCGTCAGTCAGTGAGTACCGAGACAAGGTTTCTGCAGTTGTCCCGCTATGCTCCTGAAGATGTCAACACCGATGCCAAGCAACAGTTACCGTTTCTTGAGAGGCTTGGTTGGACCCTCTGCACTATCAGCTGATGATTCACACCTTCCCGACATTCCAGCACTTGATTGACAGAGCAATCATGACGAGAGGAAGCGTAAGGAGATGGAGGATCATAAGCGCAAGATCAGTGGACCCTAGCCTGGAAGCAGCAGTCGTCCTCGTTTCTCAGGCAATCAACCTCAGCAGTTCAGGTAGAACCAACGTCCACCTCAGCAACATCAGCAGTTCTAAGGCAGTTATCCTCAGCACCAGTATCAGAACCGTCAGAGCAATCAGTCAGGAGGCCAGTTTTAGAGGCAGAATCAGCAAACACCTCGTCCTCCTGCCCTAGTAACCCAGCAGAACAGTCAGGCAGCACCAGCTCAGGTTGGAAACAGAGCATGTTTTCCACTGTGGAGAGCAAGGCCATTGGGTGATGCAATGTCCGAAGAAGGCAGCCCAGCAGTAGTCAGGCCCCAATGCCCCGGCAAAGCAGAATGTGCCTCAGCCAGGAACAGGCAACCGCTCTCAGCCACGTTATAATCATGGGAGACTGAACCACTTGGAGGCTGAAGCAGTTCAGGAGACCCCCAGCATGATAGTAGGTATGTTCCCAGTCGACTCCCATGTTGCAGAAGTGTTATTTGATACTGGAGCAACACATTCTTTCATTACTGCATCATGGGTAGAAGCACATAATCTCCCAATTACTACCATGTCAACCCCCATTCAAATGACTCGGCCGGTGGTAGAATTCGAGCTGATAGCATATGTTTGAATGTAAGTGTGGAAATAAGGGGGATAGCGTTTCCCGCTAACCTTATAGTAATGGGTACTCAGGGAATAGATGTCATCCTAGGGATGAATTGGCTAGATGAGTATCAGGCAGGTTATCAGTTGTGATAAGAGGACAATCAAGTTGGTGTCCCCACTAGGAGAGGAAGTGGTGATGGAGCTAGTCCCGCCTGAGCCGAAGAAAGGAAGTTGTTATCAAATGGCTGTCGATAGCAGTGAAGCAGATCCAATTGAGAGTATCAAGGTTGTGTCCGAGTTCCCAGATGTGTTTCCAAAGGACCTGCCAGGTATGCCACCAGAGCGGAAAGTTGAATTCGCTATAGAGCTTCTTCCTGGAACCGCCCCTATCTTTAAGAGAGCTTACGGAATATCTGGACCAGAGTTGGTTGAACTTAAGAAGCAGATTGATGAGCTGTTAGAGAAAGGTTACATCCGGCCAAGCACCTCGCCTTGGGCCGCCCCTGTCCTGTTTGTGGAGAAGAAAGATGGCACCAAAAGGATGTGTATCGATTATTGAGCTTTGAATGAGGTCACGATCAAGAACAAGTACCCTTTGCCCAGAATAGAAGATCTGTTCGACCAGTTGAGAGGAGCTAGTTGTGTTCTCCAAGATTGATCTGAGGTCAGGTTATCATCATCTCAGGATCCGACCTTCGGACATTCCGAAGATGACATTCATTACAAGTATGGGTTGTATGAGTTCACCGTGATGTCTTTTGGTTTGACCAATGCGCCAGCCTTCTTCATGAATCTGATGAACAGTGTATTCATGGATTACCTTGATAAGTTTGTGGTGGTATTTATTGATGACATTCTGGTTTATTCTCAAAGCAAAGAAGAGCATGCAGATCATTTGAGGATGGTATTACAGAGATTGTGAGAGCACCAGTTGTATGCAAAGTTGAGCAAGTGTGAATTCTGGATCAGTGAGATCCGGCGGCTGATTCTAGATGGCAGAGGCAAAGATTTTCGGGAAGATGCAGAAGGCGTGATATGGTTCAAAGACCGCTTGTGTGTTCCCAATGTCCAGTCTATTCGGGAGTTGATCCTCAAGGAAGCTCATGAGACAGCCTATTCGATTCACCCTAGTAGTGAGAAGATGTATCAAGATCTGAAGAAGAATTGTGGTGGTACGGAATGAAGAGGGAAATCGCAGAACATGTGGCTATGTGTGATAGTTGTCGAAGGATTAGGCAGAGCACCAGAGACCAGCTGGATTGTTGCAACCATTGCAGATCCCTCAGTGGAAATAGGATGAAATCGGTATGGATTTCATAGTCAGTTTGCCTCGCACTCGAGCCAGCTACGACTCCATTTAGGTAGTAGTGGACTGTTTGACCAAGTCAGCCCACTTCATACCTGTCAAGACCAACTACAGCAGTGCAGTATTGGCAGAGTTGTACATGTCTCGGATCGTTTGTCTTCATGGTGTGCCAAAGAAGATAGTGTCAGACAGAGGAACACAGTTCACCTCTCATTTCTAGCAGCAGTTGCATGAAGCTTTGGGCACGCATCTGAATTTCAGTTTAGCCTATCATCCGCAGACAGACGGTCAGACTGAAAGGACCAATCAAATTCTTGAAGACATGTTGAGAGCCTCTGCGTTGCAAGATCATTCCGGATGGGATAAGAAGTTGCCTTATGCAGAGTTCTCCTATAACAACAGTTACCATGCCAGCTTGAAGATGTCACCATTTCAGGCGCTTAATGGAAGGAGTTGTAGAACTCCGTTGCAATGGATCAGCCTGGAGAAAAGCAGGTGTTTGGGCCAGACATTCTACTTGAAGCTGAAGAGAACATCAAGATGGTCCGAGAGAATCTAAAGATAGCGCAATCAAGGCAGCGAAGCTATGCAGACACAAGAAGAAGAGAGCTGAGTTTCGAAGTCGGAGACTTTGTCTATCTGAAAGTGTCATCGATCAGAGGAGTCAGAAGGTTCGGAGTCAAAGGCAAGCTAGCACCCCGTTACATTGGTCGGTACCAAATTCTCTCAAGGCGTGGAGAAGTGGCCTATCAGCTCAGTCTGCCAGAGAATTTGTCTGCTGTGCATGATGTCTTTCATGTGTCTCAGTTGAAGAAGTGCTTGCGTGTGCCAGAAGAGCAGTTGCCAGTGGAAGGTCTTGAAGTCCAGGAGGACTTGACCTACGTTGAGAAGCCAGTGCAAATCCTTGAGGTCGCAGACAGAGTCACCCGAAGGAAGACATCAGAATGTGCAAAGTCAGAGGAAGAAGCAACCTGGGAGCGTGAAGATGATCTGCTGGCTAAATACCCTGAGCTCTTTGCTAGCCAATCCTGAATCTCGAGGGCGAGATTCTTTTTAAGGGGGATAGGTTTGTAACGCCCTGAATTTGGGGGTAGAATTTTTTTCTTCTTTTCTCTCACCAAATTCAGGCGTTACTCTTTCCTTTTCCCTTTTCTTCTCGCTAATCCTTGATCTTTTCCAAAAGTTATAGCGAGAATTAGCTCGACATCTTGTATAAGCAAAACCTAGAGCTATTTTGGTTGTTGCATCATGCCGGATTATGCACTCTTTTGCTTGTGGTTGAGTGAATTGGAGAATTAGGCATATAAGAAAATATGGAAATTAGAAAAAGAAAAGCCTTTTCTTTTTTTTTCTTCTTCTCTCCCACCCCCTTCGGCCGGCCCAGCTGGCGGCCCAACCGCCCCCCTTCCCCCCTTCCCGCGTGGGCCCCGCGGCGGCCCAACCGCGCCCCCCCTTTTTGGGCCCAGCCGGCCCAACCGCCCCCCTCCCCTTTCTTTTTTTTTCTTCTTTTCCCAAAAATTTCCCTCCCTCCCTCTCTCTCTCTCTCTCCCTCACCCTAGCCCTAGCGCCGCCGCCGCCCTCCCCTGCCCTAGCGCGCTGCCGCCGCTCCCTCCCCCACGCGCCGCCGCGCCGACCTTCCCCGCCCACGGTGAGGCTTCCCCCCCTCCTCCCTCCGCTCCCTCCTCTTTCCCCCTCTCGTCGGCGCCCTCCCCCGCGCCCATGGCGCGCCCCGCCCGGCCCCGTCCGCTCGGCGCTCCGGCGAGCCGCCGTGCCCGGCCAGCGCTCGGCCGCGCCCGCCCCGCCCCTCCCCGCGCCGGCCCCGCCTCGGCCGCTCCGGCGAGCCCCCGCCCCGTCCCACGCCCGGCCGCACCCGCCCCCGCGCCCGGCCGCGCCCTCTCGACCCGCCCCGCGCCGGCCCCGCCTTGGCCGTTCCGGCGAGCCCGCCCCCGCTCGGCCCTCGCTCCGGCGAACCCGCCCCCGCTCGGCCTCGCTCCGGCGAGGCCGCCCCCCCCCTTCCCCGCCCCTGCCCGCGGTCGCGCCCGGCGTCCCTCGGCCGCGCCCGGCGAGCCCGCCCCTGCTCGTCGCCCCCGCCCGCCCCGTGCCCCGGCTCAACCGCGTGCCCCGTGCCCCGGCTCAACCGCCCGCCCCCGTGCCCGGCTCGGCCGCACCATCCCCGCCCCAGCGTGGTGGCTGGCCGTGTCCTCGCCCCATCCGTGCCTCGCCCGCCGTGGTCCGCGGCGTCCTCGCTCGCCCGTGCTCGCTTGCCCTGGCGTGCTTGCCCGCTCGCCCCGCCGTGCCTTGCTCGCGTCGTGACGGCCCCGGCGTAGTCTCGAGTTCGGCCCAGCGTGCCTATGGCGCGCGGCCTTGAGCTTGGCTAGCGCACGGCCCCGACGTGCGCATTGTTAGCTCGCGGTGTGTGCGTGCGGCCTCGCGCGCGGCCCCGACACGTGCGTGACTCGTTCGCGGCACGTTAAGCGTGGCTTTGCGCGTGCGTATGCCCGCGCAGTGCCTTGGCGTAGCTCATCGTGCCCGCGACGCGACGCATAGCGCCCTGTCACGTTCGCGACACGATCGTCTACCCCCCTAGCCACCTGTCTACCCCCCCCCCCCCCCGTGTATTCCGTGCGTAGCAAATCGTGTTACGTAATTAATAAATGGAAAACTCAATTTGAAATTCGGTTACGTTAGTTAATTCATATAATTAATTGTCTATCTCGTTTAATGTTAATCTACTAAAAGTGGTCACGCTTACATTAGTGCATGTAGCTAATTCTTATCATTGAAGCTAAGTAGAACTAGAGCACGTAACGTTTAGTTATTCGTTTACCCGTGGTGCGTCTCGGGCATAAGCTTTAACTCTCGCGAGACCTTTCCCCATTTCTTTCTAACCAAGGTAAATTCATTATCATATGTGATATTCTATACATATTTACCTTATTTGTTCTCTTGCATGGTGTACTGTTTATTTCCTGATTCCAATGGATGGATGTATGTATGTTTGCAACCGCATAGAGAACGATCCAGTTGAAGAGCCCGAGGAACTCACAGGAGAAGCCCCTGAGCAGCAGTCGGTCGGTGGAGGCAAGTGTCCCTTGACCTATCTCTGTCCTATTCATTCTTTAATTCACCTCCTGCATTACACATTTATACTTAAGGATTTACTAGCTTTTGTTACCCATATCCTTATTTACCTATTTGGGTTGGATTATTATTGTTTAGCTTTATGCTATTGCTCCACTCTAATCAATGAACATGATGAGATTATATATGATACGCTGTTTTCCCCTTCTTATTATGATGTTGTACTTGTGGCCTTTAAGGGGGCTCGAGCGGTTTCTCGAGTGCCTCTCCGTAAGGACCTGTTCTTTGGATGACCGCCCGAGAAAACAGTGCAACCATGAGGGTGGAGTGGGACGCCCTTAGCTGAATAATCAGAGGAACCGGGGTGTAGTTCGCTTAGCCGTTGTGCCGTCAATGGGGCTCGGTGTATGCGGCTCGCTCTGCCAAGGTTGATTTGTCCCTTGGGGAGGAGTGCGGTACATTTAGGAAACCTAACGGGTGGCTACAGCCCCGGGGAATCTTTGTAAAGGCTACATAGTGATACCCTGCTGGGTCACCTTGGTAGTGATCAATGGAGAGTCATGATCTCCGGGCAGAAAGGGAATCATGGCTTGTGGGTAAAGTGCACAACCTCTGCAGAGTGTTTGAAAACTGATATATCAGCCGTGCTCGCGGTTATGAGCGGCCAAGGGAGCTCCAATGATTAGTGGTACTCGATCAGAGACATTTTGGGTTTACAGGTGGCAATGAGACTGATGGTTGTGGTTATGTCTATGGTGCTGGTAAGTGGTATTCTTTCCGTTTGGAAAGGGTACATCGGGCTAATAACTTGGGTTAATGTTAAAACCTGGCTTTCTACTAGTAAATAATAATCTGACCAACTAAAAGCAACTGCTTGACTTACCCCCCACATAAAGCTAGTCCACTATAGCCAAACAGGATACTTGCTAAGTATGTTGATCTGTACTCACCCTTGCTCTACACACCAACCCCCCCCCCAGGTTGTCAGCATTGCAACCACTGCTCAGGCGAAGATGAAGCCGTGGAAGGAGACTTCCAGGAGTTCCAAGACTACGACGAGTTCTAGGCGTGGGTTAGCGGCAACCCCAAGTCGACTGCCTGTGAAGGCCGCAGTTATCTACGTTTCGTTTTCGCACTTTGATTTATTGTAAAGACTATGTGGATGTCTCAGACACATGATGTAATCGACTATTATTTCCCTTTTTAATACCATCTGAGCACTGTGTGATGATGTCCATGTTATGTAACTGCTGTGTACGTGAATTGCTGATCCTGGCACGTACATGGTTCGCATTCGGTTTGCCTTCTAAAACCGGGTGTGACAGCCACGAAGATGGAGCAAGACTGGCCACCATGTGATGCCTACTGCGAGAATACAAATGAGATTATTAGAAATCATGCGTAATCGAAAGTTAGACTAAATAAAAGAATATGTGTTCCCATGTTTCTGCGTATTTGGTGAGGCTGCGGCTACCTTGGTTGTGGGAGGCACCTTGCATCATCAAATGCCGGCCCCGTTAAGCGTTGTGCATCTCATCCCACTCATTGGAGCACCTCGTTTGCACCATCTGATTCTAGCACTTAGGATGTGTGACGCACCAATAAGGAATCATCTACATGAAATCAAGTACATGACATATCAGAAGATAAGATTAAGCATATTTAATATAAGTATTAATGTTATGTATTTACCTACAAGTACTGGTCCCAGGTCAACGACAAGGTTCTAGCGTCTTTTTTGCTCACTTCTCTCCAAGGACAGAGGCATGGAAATTTATGATGGCCTATATGCGTGCCTCGTAGTGCATGTCCACAACGAGCTTCTTACATCATGTGGTAGCCAACACATCCCCCTGCCCTCATATCTAGCCTCGCATCTAAAGAAATCCTGCATACAAACACAATGTATCCATACATTATTTCAAGAATGTGCAACGAATGTGAGGTATTAAACATTATAGTGCGAGGAAGACTTACCCACAACTCTTGCTTCACCCGCTCCACCTTGTTATTAAATTACATGTTGTCTCGATCTTCTGCATCAAGGGCGGCATCGTTGTGGTCGAAGGAAAAGGCCAGGGAAGGTATCCGCCATAGCCAACAATCCTAGGGAAGTGTTCCTTGACCAAAACTCTTAAGCCGATTACAATGTTAATTTAGCATAACAATATCAATAACAATGTTAGCTCTGGTTCATAATAACAATAATAATCTATAATTTAGCCATTACAATCTCAACCTATAACAATCTCAACCTATAATCTAAACCTATAACAATAACCGAGCAATAATCAAGTAATTTATAATAGTAAATAAGGCAATAATCAAGTAATTAGATTTATTTTCTCCTTGCAAAGAAAAAACAGATTTTCACCTTTGGGGTGGCCGAATCTAGGGACAAAAGGGCGGGGATGGTATCTATGATGAAGAAACATCTAGGAATAAACATTCAGCAACTCAAGGTCACAAGTCGAGAATGAGAGACGACTGGCTGCGGCGGATGAGTGGAGGCCTGACGATGAAGACTTGCGAATGATAGGGTGGCACGATGATGGGTTGGATCAGATCCGATCAGAGTTTTGGCTAATTGCAGGCAACAATCGAGTGGGAAGGGTGAGCGTTGGTGGGGCAAAATCAATTTGGGTGGGCTAATGCACATGCAGGGGTACTTCGGTGCGATTTTAATCTGTGTGGCTAGTTCAGGTGATGGGTCTCTGGTCCATCACCATAGGTGATAAATAGTGCGACCACATATATGTATATATATGTATGTATATATGTATATAGGAAAGGTATATTGGAAGCTCTGGGCTTCCAAATGGTAGAGGAAGCCCTAACCGACCACCCCTGTGCCCTTGGACCGTGCCGGCACGCCCTCACACCTCATGCCTGTCTGTATTACGTCAAACCTCCCCCACGTGCGTCAGTCAAACCCACGGTCCAACATCCTAATTGTTGGGGCCTTCCTCTTCCGAAGGTCCTCAAAAACATGACTAACCATCTGCTTTTAGTATAACATGAATTGCTACAGGGAGCTTCGGCTTTAGGATGGAGGTTTTCTCCCATGGCAAAGGTATACAAGATGAAGATATAGCCTGGAGATAATAAGATTGAACGCTGAAGCTATAGCCGAAGAGTAACAACTTTGGCTTAGAATGATGATGAAGACCAAACATGATGTTGACCCGAAGGGGAAAAGACTAGCTAGTCCCTAATGATATATGTTATAGTTACGAGTAAACGTTAAGGACACAAATGTACTTTTACTCGGGCTACGTCCCGTGCCTATAAATAGATGAACAGTAGCACCGTATTGTTCACGCTAGATTGCAATCGCTCTCATGTCAGCACCTTCAAACAAGCCGAAGGTATCAATGTAATGTAAATTTTGTTAATGTTCGTGTATACATTATGAAATAAATATGTGAATGAGCCAATGGATTACAATCATTATCTCTATGCATTGTTATTCATTCATGAATGATGAATACATGTCCTTCATGACTTTCGTCTAAAGATCATTATATCCAAGAGGAGATAATGCTTCGGAGGACAAAGGTCCTTAATCCTTAACAATTGTCTTTCCTTGTTCTTGATTTACATCATTTGAGAACAAGTGACCAACATTAGCGCCCACCTCCAGTGAACTCAAACGACCACCTTCGGTAAGCATTCATCTTCGTCATGCCGCCGAAGAAGGCAACAACGCCAGGGGCTGCGCTGCAGCCATTAGACACCAACCAAGAGACTCTCCCGCTAAGAGAAGCCCGGAGCCAGAAAAGGAAGGCTACCAGCCCAACACTCCATGAGGAGGAGTTAGACCAAGAAATCAGAGACCTAGAAGCCATACACCAACAAGTGCAGAGGAAGAGAGAAAAGATGCTTCGGCTAGCCGACCTTCAAAGGAAGATCGACGAAGCTGCTAAATAAATGCGTCACATCACCCAAGCTTACCAAGGACGAAGGCCTCAACAGAGAGAGCTTCGTCAAGAGAGTCCAAATAATGATGAATGTGAAAGTCGACCAGAGGGGGTGAATAAACGAAACCTGAAAATTTACAAACTTTGAACACGCACTATGCCTGGGGTTAATGTTAGAATTAATTCAGAGTGCAGAAGATAGTTCTCCTTGCTATGAGTTGCTTAATCAATGCAGATAACTTTGGGAGCTAACTTAAATCAATATGAACAAGGGAACTTTTAGAGAGATGAAAGAAGGGGAAACAAATCAAGTGGAGATCAACACTAATGAACACGGTGATTTGTTTACCGAGGTTCGGTTCCAAAGTACCTAGTTCCCGTTGAGGAGGCCACAAAGGCTGGGTCTATTCCAACCCTTTCCCTCTCTCAATCGATCACACAGACCGATCGAGTTCTTCTCCTTAATCACTTGTGTCACTAAGACCCGCAAGGATCACCACACACTTAGGTGTCTCTTGCTAGCTTTACAAAGCACTTAGAGGAATTAGAATGAGAAGGAGAAAGCAATCCAAGCAACAAGAGCAACAAAAGAAACACAAAATACCCTCTCTCAAGTCACTAAGCAATTGAGTTGATTTTGAGGCTTGGAGAGGATTTGATCTTTTGGATGTGTCTTGGAGTGAATGCTTTTGCTCTTGTAATGAATGTGGAGTTCAAAAAACTTGGATGTCTTGAATGGTGGTGGTTGGGGGGTTTTTATAGCCCCAACCACTATTCTAGCTGTTTCTGTCGATGGCACACTGGACAGTCCGGTGGTGCACCGGACATGGCACTATTCATTGTCTGGTGCTTGCCACGTCAGCAGACCGTTGGGGTTTGGAGCGGTTGACAGTTGAAGTCCCTTGTTGTAACACCCTGAATTTGGGGGTATAAAATTTCTTTCTAATGATCACCCAAATTCATGTGTTACTCTTCTCTATCTCACTCTAGTTTCCCTCTCTCTCTAGTTTTCTCTCTCTCTCTTCCTCTTTTAATTAGAGCTAGTTGTTTTAGTGAGGGGTTATTTATTTTATTTTTCCCAAAACATATGAGTCATGGAATGTTGCATCATATTGACCCTAAATATTCTTTGAATTGTTGAACATATTTGATTTGGTTTGAATTTGAGACTTGATTTGAATTTGAATTTGAATTAAAAACCCTAGAGAAATTAAATAGAAAAGCAATTGGAGATTCCCTGGAAAGTGGAAAAGCCATTTCAGCCCAAGACAGCCCATTAAGCCTAGTCCCCCCGCACGTGCCCGCGCCCGCGCGCCCTCTGTGCTTGATAGGCGGGCCCTACCTGTCGGCGCAAAACCTGAGCGCCCTCTCTGCCTCGCTCTCTATGTCGCGTGGGACCGACCTGTTGGTGCTGTTGCTCTCGCCCACGCCCTCTCCCCCCTCTCTACACCATCGACCCCACTTGTCAGCGCGTCCCTAACCTCTTGCCCACGATCTCCCCACCGTGGACGCGCCCACAACCGCGCGTTCTCCGGCCACAACCGAGCTCCCGCGCCCGTTTTGACTCCCGCGCCCTGCTCGCGCACCTCCCCTCTTCCATTTGCGCCCTCCGCCCAGCTCTCTCGCCCTCTCTCTCTCGCTCTGCCCACGTGAACCGAGAACCTCCGCCACCATCCGCCGATGTCCGCCACATGTTCTGTGGCCGCCGTTGCGCCCGTGCCCCGTCCAGTGCCACGGTGAGCTCCGCCGTCAGCTACTCGGGACACCCTTCGATGTGCCCTCTCCCTCCCTGCTGCGCCTGGTCCACGCTCACCGGAGTCATTCTTGTGTAGTCGGTGCCCCGCCGTCGTCGACCTGAGGCTCCACCGCACCCCCGCCGGCCTTCAAGCGCCCCGCAGTTCGCACTCGAGGTGAGAAACCTTCCCATGCCCTTAATTCACCAAGTATCGCCCCTCAGCCCGCGCAATTGCTCGCCGGAGTTGCCCTGCGCCGCCGTTAGCCCGCCTCGCCGTGTGTGGCGCCCTCTGGTGCTCCCGTGCCGGCGTGGTGCCCTCGGCGGAGTCCGCCAGAACCCCCTATGCGCGCCTAGGCCAACCCCCAAGCCTTGGTGCCCCGCCGTGGCTGGTCTGCTCGTCTCCGGCGAGTTCTCGCCGCGGGACCGAGCACCGCCGTCGTACCCATGTCCACCCTTGGCTGTTAGATCCCGGTCGTTCGTCCGAGATCGGACAGTTTAGATTTAACCCGAGCGGATCTAATCCTAGCCCTTCGATCTAGATCTAACCGCCCTCCTCTCTCCCCCTCCCCCACGTCTCTGCCCCAGGCCCAGCCGGTCAGCCCGCCCTGACCCGCTGACACCCTAGCCCCACTTGTCAGCCGCGCCTATGCACCCACGCCCGCACGATCTAATCTTAGCCGTCGGTTTCTGATCCAACGGTTGAAAGAGCCCGATACCCCTTCGCGTGGCTGTTTTGCTTAAGAAACCCCCTGGTTTTAGGAAATCAACCCGCCGTCCTTGGTTTTAGCGCATAGGTCCCTGGTTTGTTTTAAGTAAACCCCTGGACTTTATTTAATCACAGATTTAGCCCTAATTTCATATTTGAAACTTCAAAACTTGTTTATTTCATATATTTTTCATATGAATTCCAAATTTAGTGGTTCAAATTGACAAATGTTCACCAAATTATTCTCTGTTCAAATAAAACATGACCAACTGTAATCTGTACACTTTAAATTTTACACTTAGAATATAGAATTAAAATATATGTTGATTTATTTATTTAATAAAATAAATAAAAGGAGAATCCTAGGAGTTAAAATATATTTAAATTTTGTGAGATTAGTGTAATACATTTTATGGATTCTTTTTTTGGTTTAACCTTTAGTCCTTAATGTGATAAATAGAATTAGATATGTAATTATGGTAGTTCATCTTATAATGTAATCTTTTCTTTGTTTAATTATTATTATATCCTTTTAGGTTATGTTTCAACACTTAGAGAACAATTAATTCTCCACTTAGGATTAGTCCATTTTATAACTTGACCTCATTCCCCTGCACTTAATACTATACCTTTTTGAGTTATGTGTCAATGATTGTAAATGTTTGATGTGCTGTTCATTTATACTTTTCCAAATGTATTGAATGTATGCTCGCTTTACTTAGACAACGAGCAGTCCGAGGTTCCTGAGTGTGTTGTTGGAGACCTCCCTGAGCAACAACCTGGTGAAAGCAAGTGTCCTCAGACCTACTATGTCCTACTATACTTTATAATTCACTATCCCACGTTACATTACTGAAACTTAAGGATTGACTAGTTTGTATTTACCTTACCTTTGTTTACCTTTTTGGGTTAATCATGGTTAGCTTATGCTATTGCTTTAACTTAATCAATGAACATGATGTGATTATTTATGATACGATCATGTTATCCCGATGAGGTTCTTATGATTACTTTAGGGGGCTTAGGCTGTTTCCTTAGTACCTCTCCGTAAGGACCTGTTTGGGGAGTGACAACCCGGGATAACAGTGCAACCATGAGGATGGAATGGGACACCCTTAGCTGATTAATTAGAGGAACCAGAGGAGTAGTTGTCTTCACCGTAGGACCGTCAATGGGGTCTAGGCACAGAAACTGGTATATCAGCCGTGCTCACGGTTATGAGCAGCCTTGGGATCCTCTTCGATTAGAAGAGCAATGGTTACTTTTATGATGATGATTAACAATGGTGGTTATAATCCTGATCTCTGGTATTTCCTCTTGGAGGGAGTGCCTCTAGGTAATAACTGGGTTATTACTAAAACATGGCTCTACTTATAGTAATAAAACTTGACCAACTAAAAGCAACTGCTTAACTTTAAACTCCACATACAGCCAGTCCACTTTAGCCAAACGGGACATTTGCTGAGTACGTTGAAGTGTACTCACCCTTGCTTTACAAACCACCCCACCCCAGGTTGTCCCCACTATTTTCAGTGCTCAGGAGGTGAAGCTGGCAACATGGATGACTTTAAGGAGTTCTAGGAATATGATGAGTTCTAGTTTATCTTAGTGGCAAAACCCCAGTCAGCTGCCTGTGTAGGTTTACCTGCTACATTTCGTTACCCCGCACTTTGATTTAATGTTGAACACTATAGATATGTATTAGACTCTGTGGATGTCTCAGACATCTTGATGTAACTTAGTACCTTTCCGCTATTTAATTCAAGCATTGTGTGATGATGTCCAATTATGTAATCGCTGTGTACGTAAGTTCTGATCCTGGCACGTACATGGTTCGCATTCGGTTTACCTTTCAAAACCGGGTGTGACATAAGTGGTATCAAAGCCTTGCTGACTGTAGGACCGCTAACCTAGACTAGAATGGTCGACCTAAGGACTATAGACCTCTACTCTTACCTTGACCTTGGTGTCTTTTCAAAAGTTGGTCATCTTGACCAACTCTATGTTATTTACTTATCTCAAAAAGTTTTGTCTCATTTTCCTTTCTGTTTACTTTCTGGTCTCATAGTTCTACTCTTACTCTTGTGCTTACGATGTCTTTTGTAGATGGCCCGTATCAGGTGCACCGCATGTAAGTCTATGGTCCCCTTTTTTCCTTCTCGCCTGGCGGAGCGTCCACTGCGTCTCACGGTGTCAGGTCAGTCCAGTCACCTGGAGAGACTGCATCGTCGCCTGCATAAGGAGCAGGAGCGCCGACGCCAGGAGTAGGAGCAGGAGCAGCAGGACTCTTCCCCCTCGCCTCAGCGGGAGGTGGAGTCTGAGAGGCCGCCTTCCCCTGCACCTCAGCTAGAGATGCCCCCTGCACCACCATAGGGCATCTCGGCTGCTGGAGGAGACCCCGATGGAGACAGAGACGACGACGACGCCGGTGGCAGTTCGAGCCACGGCACGGAGCGTTCAGAGGAGCCAGAGCCGGAGGGATGGATCGCAAGACCCATCACTCATGACGCTGCTCGCGGGTGTCACTTCCACGATGCTCTCGATACCTTGTTGTGTCGGGCCTTCGACTGACACACCTAGTCTATCGAGTACCGATGTGTAGTCTACTAGCGTCGTCGTGGGCTATACCCGGACCAGTGGGAGGCTACTTGCTTGGTGCGCCGTCCGAACGATGATCTCTAGGGTGCAGAAGCCTTCTCAGAACATTATTCTATCACTGAGAGGGTCACTGCCGAGGCAGCAATGCAAGATGCAGCACAACGGGCACTTTCTCAGTATTGCTTGTTGTTCAGTAGGGTAGCTAACAGCCTTGACCTAAAGTACTACCCTCGCTGTTCGACCAGCAGTGCTGGAGGCGTGATTGTCTCGCCAGTTGGTGAGGGCAATCCCAGGCTGAGCAGCATGGTTAACCTAGCCACCGTGCTCAACACAGAGTTGGACCACGCCCTTGACGAGTTGGGCAAGGTTCGGGCGGAGGTTGCGAAATTGCATGCTGAATGCGCGGCACGCCACTATCTTGATGGTGGTTCTCCCGCCCCTGTAGGGATTTAGCAACCTTACAATTCACCGCCCCGTGGTCGCTTCAACTATGGTACCCCAGACTACAGGACCCGCATAGATTTAGATCCATAGATCGATGGAGTCGGAGTTTGTAATAATGCTTAATTCAGTGTCTTAGTCTAGTGAAAGGGAAATAGGCTTACACCTTTTCCTAATTGATTTTGGTGGTTGAATTGCCCAACACAAATAATTGGACTAACTAGTTTGCTCTAGATTATAAGTTTTATAGGTGCCAAAGGGTTCACAATTGACCAATAAAATGACCAAGAAAGGGTTCAAACAAAGAGAGCAAAAGACAACCGAAGCGTGCCCTGGTCTGGCGCACCGGACTGTCCGGTGTGCCACCGGACAGTGTCCGGTGTACCAGGGAAGTCAGCTCCAAACTCGTCACCTTCGGGAAAATCAGAGGGCGCTCCGCTATAATTCACCGGACTGTCCGGTGTGCCAGCGGAGCAACGGCTACTTCAGCGCCAACGGTCGACTGCAACCGCATTCAATGCGCTACAATGTGCGCCAGAGTCAGAGCAGCGTCAGAAGGCGCACCGGACAGTCTACAGTACTTGTCCGGTGCACCACCGGACAACCAGAAGACCCCACCTTTCAGAGCTCCAATGGCCGAACCCTAACGGCCGGGTGACGTGGCTGGCGCACCGGACAGTGTCCGGTGGCGCACCGGACTTTCCGGTGCGCCATTCGACAGCAGCCTCCACCAAAAGGCTAGTTTGGTGGTTGGGGCTATAAATACCCCCAACCACCGCACCATTCATTGCATCCAAGTTTTCCACCTTCCAACACGTTACAAGAGCTATAGCATTCATTTGACACAACCAAAGAGATCAAATCCTCTCCTAAGTCCGGAATCACTCCAAATCAAATAGTGACTAGAGAGAGTGACATTTGTGTTCATTTGAGCTCTTGCGCTTGGATTGCTTCTTTTCTTTCTCATTCTTTCTTGTGATCAACTCAATTGTAAACAAGGCAAGAGACACCAATAGTGTGGTGGTCCTTGCGGGGACTTTGTGTCCCGTGTGATTGAGAAGAGAAGCTCACTCGGTCTAAGTGACCGTTTGAGAGAGGGAAAGGGTTGAAACAGACCCGGTCTTTGTGACCACTTCAACAGGGATTAGGTTTGCAAGAACCGAACCTCGGTAAAACAATCCTTGTGTCTCACTCCTTATTTGCTTGCGATTTGTTTTTCACCCTCTCTCTCGGACTCGCTTATATTTCTAACGCTAACCCGACTTGTAGTTGTGCTTAAGTTTAAAAAATTCAGATTCGCCCTATTCACCCCCCCTCTAGGCGACTTTCAATTGGTATCAGAACCCGGTGCTTCATTAGAGCCTAACCGTTCGAAGTGATGTCGGGAGATCACGCCAAGAAGGAGATGGGTGACCGGCGACAAGCCCGTTACAAGCCACGGGAAGGCTCCATCGGGAGAGTCCCGCAACAAGGGGAAGGATAAGGAATCCTCCTCACAAAAGTCGCATCGGAGTGGCAACAAGAAAAAGAAGATGAGGAAAGTGGTCTACTATGAGACCGATTCTTCATCGCCATCCACCTCTAGCTCCGACGCGTCGTCCATAACTTCTAAGCGCCATGAGAGCAAGAAGTTTAGTAAGATTCGCCTACACTACCCTCGTATTTCTAAACGTACTCCATTACTTTCTGTTCCATTAAGCAAACCACCGGTTTTTTTACGGTGAGGATTATAACATGTGGAGTGACAAAATGAGGCATCACCTAACCTCACTCCACACTAGCATTTGGAACGTTGTTGAGTTTGGTGTACAGGTACCATCCATAGGGGATGAAGACTATGATTTGGACGAAGTGGCCCAAATCCAACACTTCAACTCCCAAGCCACTACTATACTCCTCGCCTCTCTAAGTCGAGAGGAGTATAATAAGGTGCAAGGGTTGAAGAGCGCAAAGGAAATTTGGGACGTGCTCAAGACCGCGCACGAAGGAGACGAGGTGACCAAGATCACCAAGCAGGAGACGATCGAGGGGGAGCTCGATCGCTTCATGCTTCACCAAGGAGAGGATCCGCAAGCCATGTACAACCGCTTGAAGACCTTGGTGAACCAAGTGCGCAACCTCGGGAGCACCAAATGGGATGACCATGAGATGGTCAAGGTTATTCTAAGATCCCTCGTTTTTCTTAACCCAACGCAAGTTCAATTAATTCGAGGTGATCCTAGATACACGCTAATGTCTCCCGAGGAGGTTATAGGGAAGTTTGTGAGCTTTGAGCTAATGATCAAAGGCTCATAGAAAATCATCGAGCAAGGCACCTCCTCCACGCCCGAGGCACAACTCATCGCATTCAAGGCAATGGATGAGAAAAAGGAAGAGTCTACATCAAGTAGGCTCCCCATCGACGCCTCAAAGCTCGACAATGAGGAGATGGCTTTAATCATCAAAAGCTTTCGACAAATCCTCAAGCAAAGGAGGGGGAAGGACTACAAGCCCCGCTCCAAGAAGGTTTGCTACAAATGTGGTAAGCCCGGTCACTTTATTGCAAAATGTACTATTTCTAGTGACAGTGACAGGGGCGACGACAAGAAGGGGAGAAGAAAGGAAAAGAAGAGGTACCACAAGAAGAAGGGTGGCGATGCTCATGTTTGCCGGGTGTGGGACTCTGACGAGAGCTCCACCGACTCCTCCTCCGACGAGGACGCCGCCAACATCGCCGTCAACAAGGGACTCCTCTTCCCCAACGTCAGCCACAAGTGCCTCATGGCAAGGGACGGCAAAAAGAAGAAGGTTAAATCCACATCCTCCACTAAATATGCAACCTCTAGCGATGAGAATAATTCTAGTGATGATGAGGACAATTTGCTTACTCTTTTTGCCGATCTTAACATGCAACAAAAGAAAAAATTGAATGAATTAATTAGTGCTATACATGAGAAGGATGAACTCTTGGACACCCAAGAGGACTTCCTAATTAAGGAGAACAAGAAGCATGTTAAGGTTAAAAATGCTTATGCTCTAGAAGTTGAAAAATGTGAAAAATTAACTAGTGAGCTAAGCACTTGCCATGAGATTGTTGCCAACCTTAGAAATGAGAATGCTAGATTAATTGCTAAGGTTGATGCTAATGTTTGTGATGATTCAATTTTCAATCTTAGAAATGATAATGCTAGTTTACTTGCTAAGATTGAAAAATTGAATACCTCTCTTGCTAGCCTTAGGATTGAAAATGAAAAATTGATTACTAAGGCTAAAGACTTAGATGTTTGCAATGCTTCTATTTCTGATCTTAGAAGTGAAAATGATATTTTACATGCTAAGATTGTTGAACTAAAAACTTGCAAACCCTCTACATCTACCGTTGAGCATGTTTCTATTTGCACTAGATGTAGAGATGTTGACATTAATGCTATTCATGATCACATGGCTTTAATTAAACAACAAAATGATCATATAGCAAAATTAGATGCTAAAATTGCCGAACATGAGCTAGATAATGAAAAATTTAAATTTGCTCGTAGTATGCTTTATAATGGGAGACGCCCTGGCATCAAGGATGGCATTGGCTTCCAAAAGGGAGACAATGTCAAACTTAATGCTCCTCCTAAAAGATTATCTAACTTTGTTAAGGGCAAGGCTCCCATGCCTCAGGATAACGAGGGCTACATTTTGTACCCTGCCGGTTATCTCGAGCATAAGATTAGGAGAATTCATTCTAGGAAGTCTCACTCTGGCCCTAATCATGCTTTTATGTATAAGAGTGAGACATCTAGTTCTAGGCAATCAACCCATGCTAAATTGCCTAAGAAGAAAACTCCTATTGCATCAAATGAACCTAGCATTTCATTTAAAACTTTTGATGCATCTTATGTTTTGACTAACAAATCTGGCAAAGTAGTTGCCAAGTATGTTGGGGACAAACACAAGGGATCAAAGACTTGTGTTTGGGTACCCAAAGTTCTTGTATCTAATGTCAAAGGACCCAAAACTGTTTGGGTACCTAAAATCAAGAACTAAACTTGTTTTGTAGGTTTATGCATCCGGAGGCTCAAGTTGGATCATCGATAGCGCGTGCACAAACCACATGTCAGGGGATAAAAAGATGTCCTCCTCCTATGAGAAAAACCAAGATCCCCAACGAGCTATCACATTCGGGGATGGAAACCAAGGTTTGGTCAAAGGATTGGGTAAAATTGCTATATCACCTGACCATTCTATTTGCAATGTTTTTCTTGTAGATTCTTTAGATTACAACTTGCTTTCTGGTTCCCAATTATGTAAAATGGGCTACAACTGTCTTTTCATGGATACAGGTGTTACTGTCTTTAGAAGAAGTGATGATTCAGTAGCTTTTAAGGGAGTATTAGAGGGTCAGCTATACTTAGTTGATTTCAATAGAGCTGAACTCGATACTTGCTTAATCGCTAAGACTAACATGGGTTGGCTCTGGCATCGCCGACTAGCCCATGTTGGGATGAAGAATCTTCACAAGCTTCTAAAGGGAGAGCACATTTTAGGACTAACAAATGTGCATTTTGAGAAAGACAGGATTTGTAGCGCATGCCAAGCAGGGAAGCAAGTTGGCGCTAATCATCCACACAAGAACATCTTAACAACTAACAGGCCACTCGAGCTCCTCCACATGGACCTATTCGGCCCGATCGCTTACATAAGCATCGGCGGGAGTAAGTACTGTCTAGTTATTGTGGATGACTATTCTCGCTTCACTTGGGTATTCTTTTTACAGGAAAAATCTCAAACCCATGAGACCTTAAAGGGATTCTTGAGACGGGCTCAAAATGAGTTCGGCTTTAGGATCAAGAAAATTAGAAGCGACAATGGGACGGAGTTCAAGAATTCATAAATTGAAGGCTTCCTTGAGGAGGAGGGCATCAAGCATGAGTTCTCTTCTCCCTACACGCCACAACAAAATGGTGTAGTGGAGAGGAAGAATAGAACTCTATTGGACATGGCAAGAACCATGCTTGATGAGTACAAGACTTCGGATCAGTTTTGGGCCGAGGCGGTCAACACCGCTTGCTACGCCATCAACCGGTTGTATCTTCACCGAATCCTCAAGAAGACATCCTACGAACTCCTCACCGTTAAAAAGCCAAATGTTTCATATTTTAGAGTCTTTGGTAGCAAATGTTTTATACTTGTCAAAAGAGGTAGAAAATCCAAATTTGCTCCTAAGGCTGTAGAAGGCTTTTTACTAGGATATGATTCAAACACAAGGGCATATAGAGTCTTTAACAACTCCACTAGACTAGTTGAAGTTTCTTGTGATATTGTGTTTGATGAGACTAATGGCTCTCAAGTAGAGCAAGTTGATCTTGGTGAATTAGATGATGAAGAGGCTCCATGCATCGCACTAAGGAACATGTTCATTGGGGATGTGTGTCCTAAGGAATCCGAAGAGCCCATTCAAGCACAAGATCAACCTTCCTCCTCCATGCAAGCTTCTCCACCAACTCAAGATGAGGATGAGGCTCAAGATGATGAAGAAGAAGATCAAGAAGATGAGCCACCTCAAGACGACGACAATGATCAAGGGGGAGATGCAAATGATCAAGACAAGGAGGATGAGCAAGTTCCAAGGCCGCCACACCCAAGAGTCCACCAAGCAATCCAACGAGATCACCCCGTGAACACCATCCTCGGCGACATTCATAAGGGGGTAACAACTAGATCTCGTGTTCCACATTTTTGTGAGCATTACTCTTTTGTTTCCTCTATTGAGCCACAAAAGGTAGAGGAAGCACTCCAAGATTCGGATTGGGTGATGGCAATGCAAGAGGAGCTCAATAACTTCACGAGGAATGAGGTATGGCATTTAGTTCCACGTCCTAACCAAAATATTGTAGGAACCAAGTGGGTCTTCCGCAACAAACAAGACGAGCATGGTGTGGTGACAAGGAACAAAGCCCAACTTGTGGCCAAGGGATACTCACAAGTCGAAGGTTTGGATTTTGGTGAAACCTATGCACCCGTAGCTAGGCTTTAGTCAATTTGCATTCTACTTGCCTATGCTACTTACCATGGCTTTAAGCTTTATCAAATGGACGTAAAGAGTGCCTTCCTCAACGGACCTATCAAGGAAGAGGTCTATGTTGAGCAACCTCCCGGCTTTGAATACAATGAGTATCGTAACCATGTTTATAGACTCTCTAAGGCGCTTTATGGGCTCAAGCAAGCCCCAAGAGCATGGTATGAATGCCTAAGAGATTTTCTTATTGCTAATGGCTTCAAAGTCGGAAAAGCCGATCCTAAACTCTTTACTAAAACACTTGCAAATGATTTGTTTGTATGCCAAATTTATGTTGATGATATCATATTTGGGTCTACTAATGAATCTACATTTGAAGAGTTTAGTAGGATCATGACACAAAAATTCGAGATGTCGATGATGGGGGAGTTGAAGTATTTTCTAGGATTCCAAGTCAAGCAACTCCAAGAGGGCACCTTCATTAGCCAAACGAAGTACATTCAAGACATTCTAACCAAGTTTGGGATGAAGGACGCCAAGCCCATCAAGACACCCATGGGAACCAATGGGCATCTTGACCTCGACACTGGAGGTAAATCCGTCGATCAAAAGGTATACCGGTCGATGATAGGTTCCTTACTCTATTTATGTGCCTCACGACCGGATATTATGCTTTCCGTATGCATGTGTGCAAGATTCCAAGCCGATCCTAAGGAAGCTCACCTTAGGGCCGTAAAACGAATCTTGAGATATTTAGTTTATACTCCTAAGTTTGGCTTTTGGTACCCCAGGGGATCCACATTTGATTTAATTGGTTATTCCGATGCCGATTGGGCAGGGTGCAAAATTAATAGAAAGAGCACATCATGGACTTGCCAGTTCTTGGGAAGATCTCTGGTGTCCTGGGCTTCAAAGGAGCAAAATTCTGTGGCTCTTTCAACCACCGAAGCCGAGTATATTGCCGCAGGTCATTGTTGCGTGCAATTTCTTTGGATGAGGCAAACCCTTAGGGACTATGGTTACAAATTAACCAAAGTTCCTCTTCTATGTGATAATGAGAGTGCAATCCGCATGGCGGATAATCCCGTTGAGCATAGCCGCACTAAACACATAGCCATTCGGTATCATTTCTTAAGGGATCACCAACAAAAGGGGGATATCGAGATTGCATATATTAACACCAAAGAACAATTAGCCGATATCTTTACCAAGCCATTAGATGAACAAACTTTTACCAGACTTAGGCATGAGCTAAATATTCTTGATTCTAGGAATTTTTATTGATATTTTGCACACATAGCTCATTATTATACTTTTGATCATATCTCTTTTATGTCTATGACTAATGTGTTTTCAAGTGTCATCTTATGCTTAGCCATAGATATTGAAAGGGAAATGGAGTCTTCGACAAAGACAAGGCTTCCACTCCACTCCATCGAATCATTCATCCTTCGTCGTCGCTCTGCACAACTCTCCAACTTTAGTATAATCTTCACTCATGTTCTTGTATGCCAAAGGGGGAGAAAGTTTGAAAAGGGCTTATATTTCACTCAAACATCCGTTTTTGGCGATTCATGCCAAAGGGGGAGAGAGTATTAGCCCAAAGCAAAAGGACCGCACCACCACCAATTTCAAAAATGTAGTCTTTCAAATTTGAGTTATGAAAAGAATTTTTCAATTGGTATCTTGTTTTTGATATAATTTCAAATTGGTATACCCTCTTCAAAACTAATATTTAAAACCCTCTTGAAAACTAAGAGGAGGATATCATTAAGGGGGAGTTTTGTTTAGTCAAAAGAAAAGCATTTGAAACAGGGGGAGAAATTTCAAATCTTGAACATGCTCTTATTCATTTCCCTTTGACTATTTGCAAAAGAACTTTGAAAAGAATTTGCAAAACAAAATCCGTGGTGCAAATGTGGTCCAAAATGTTAAATATGAAAAGAAAGCTATCCATGCATATCTTATGAGAATATTTATCGGTTCAATTCCGAGTAACCTTTGCACTTACAATTATGCAAACTAGTTCAATTCTGCACTTCTATATTTGCTTTGGTTTGTGTTGGCACCAATCACCAAAAAGGGGAGATTGAAAGGGAAATAGGCTTACACCTTTTCCTAATTGATTTTGGTGGTTGAATTGCCTAACACAAATAATTGGACTAACTAGTTTGCTCTTGATTATAAGTTTTACAGGTGCCAAAGGTTTCACAATTGACCAATAAAATGACCAAGAAAGGGTTCAAACAAAGAGAGCAAAAGACAACCGAAGCGTGCCCTGGTCTGGCGCACCGGACTGTCCGGTGTGCCACCGGACAGTGTACGGTGTACCAGAGAACTCAGCTCCAAACTCGTCACGTTCGGGAAAATCAGAGGGCGCTCCGCTATAATTCACCGGACTGTCCAGTGAGGCACCGGACAGTGTGTGGTGGCGCACTAGACTGTCCGGTGTGCCAGCAGAGCAACGGCTACTTCAGCGCCAACGGTCTACTGTAACCGCATTCAATGCGCTACAGTGCGCGCCAGAGTCAGAGCAGCGTCAAAAGGCGCACCGGACAGTCTACAGTACTTGTCCGGTGCACCACCGGACAGCCAGAAGACCCCACCTGTCAGAGCTCCAACGGTCGAACCCTAACGGCCGGGTGACGTGGCTGGCGCACCGGATAGTGTCCGGTGGCGCAATTCGACAGCAGCCTCCACCAAACGGCTAGTTTGGTGGTTGGGGCTATAAATACCCCAACCACCCCACCATTCATTGCATCCAAGTTTTCCACCTTCCAACACCTTACAAGAGCTATAGCATTCAATTCTAGACACAACCAAAGAGATCAAATCCTCTCCTAAGTCCGGAATCACTCCAAATCAAATAGTGACTAGAGAGAGTGACATTTGTGTTCATTTGAGCTCTTGCGCTTGGATTGCTTCTTTTCTTTCTCATTCTTTCTTGTGATCAACTCAATTGCAAACAAGGCAAGAGACACCAATAGTGTGGTGGTCCTTGCGGGGACTTTGTGTCCCGTGTGATTGAGAAGAGAAGCTCACTCGGTCTAAGTGACCGTTTGAGAGAGAGAAAGGGTTGAAACAGACCCGGTCTTTGTGACCACCTCAACGGGGAGTAGGTTTGCAAGAACCGAACCTCGGTAAAACAAATCCTTGTCTCACTCCTTATTTGCTTGCGATTTGTTTTTCACCCTCTCTCTCGGACTCGCTTATATTTCTAACGCTAACCCGACTTGTAGTTGTGCTTAAGTTTATAAAATTTAGATTCACCCTATTCACCCTTCCTCTAGGCGACTTTCATCTAGTCAGTCTAAGTTAGAGTTAGTTCGGTTATCTTTTGTTGGATGCTTGTCATGATGAACATGTAATGAAGTTGGATCTTTGTAATGATTGTCACCAAGGTGTGGGTAATCCCTGCAACTTGTTGTAGTTATTAATAAAGTCAGTTATTTAGTTAGGTAATCCATTTATTTCCACTTACCTATTTATCTCAGAAGTTGTCAGTGTAGATGATCAATTGTTCAGTGCTTTGAAGATTTCCGTATATCTTTTCTTATGCTGAAAGACTGTAGAGTCAGATCTGATATGTGTGTGATTCCTACAGATGTCTGAGAATAGGCGCAGAGGAGCGAGGCGAGCTCAGCCAGAGCAGCAGGCACCCCAAGAGGAGGCAGCTCCGCAGCAGCATTTGCCACCGCCACCCCTGATGACCATTGAGCATATGTTCTTGATGCAAACTCAGGCAGTTTAGGCAATTGGTCAGACATTAGCAGCGATGCAGCAAGTCCAGCAGTAGCCACCCCCACCTCAGTCTCCAGTGCAAGTCCAGATGCCATAAGTGCCAGAGACAAGCGGGTAGAATTCATGAGGGGCCACCCCCTATCTTTGCCCACTCTACTGACCCCATGGACGCGGAAGATTGGCTACGTACCGTGGAGCATGAGTTGCACACTGCTCAGTGCAACGATCTCGAGAAGGTGTTGTATGGTCCCCGACAACTGAGGGGAGCAACACAATCTTGGTGGGAGTCTTACCTCGCCACTCATGCCAATCCTGAAGCCATTACTTGGGAGGAGTTAATGGACAACTTCCATTGCTACCATGTGCCCGAGGGACTGATGATAGTGAGGAAGGAGTTTCTCGCCCTTAAGCAAGGTCCCTGTCCGTTAGTGAGTATAGGGATAAGTTTTTGCAGCTGTCTCGCTACGCCCAGAAGACGTCAACACAGATGCCAAGCGGCAGTACCGCTTTCTGAGAGGATTGGTCGATCCCCTCCATTATCAGCTGATGAATCACACTTTCCCCACCTTCTAGCATTTGATTGATAGAGCAATCATGACTGAAAGGAAGCGTCGGGAGATGGTGGATAGGAAGCGCAAGATTGGTGGACCTCAGGCCAGGAGTAGCAGTCGTCCCCGCTACTCAGGCAACTCGCCACAGCAATTCAAGCAAGGTCACCAGCATTAGCGTCAGCATCAGCATCAGCACCAGTACTAGAGGCAGTTTCCTTAGCAGCAGCAGCAGTACCGTCAGAACACTCAGTCGGGAGGAAATCAGTACCAACGTCAAAACAACCAGGCAGCTCATCTTCCTACCCCCACAACCAACCAGAATGGCCAAGCAGCCCCAACACAAGTAGGAGGTCATGCATGCTTCTACTGTGGAGAACAGAATCACTAGGCGAAGAATTGTCCAAAGAAAGCTGCCCAGCAACCGCCGGTAGTCAATGCCCCAGCAAGACAAGGAGCACCACAACAAGCACTAGGAGTCCGTGGTCAGGCCTACAACCGTGGAAAGGTGAATCACCTAGAGGCCGAAGCAATCCAGGATGCTCAGGACGTGGCAGTAGGTATGTTTCCAGTCGAATCGTACCCAACAAAAGTACTATTTGATTCTGGTGCCACACATTCTTTTGTTTCTATATCTTGGGTAGAATCACATAACATCCCAATAGAACCAATGATCCCAACTTTAAGAGTTAATTCAGTTGGGGGAAAAGTTCAGTCCAATAGGATTTGTCTGAATCTAAGGATTGAAATAAGGGGGATAAACTTCCCCGCTAGCCTAGTAGTAATGGGAACTCAAGAGTTAGATGTCATCCTATGGATGAATTGGCTACACAGAAATCAAGTCACTGTCAGTTGTGACAAGAGAACTATTAAGTTGGTGTCCCCATCCAGAAAGGAAGTAGTAACCAAACTGTACTTACCTGAACTAGAGGAAGGAGCATGTCACCATTTATCAGTAGATGACAAAGAGTCCAATCCGATTGAGGCAATTAGGATTGTGTCAGAATTCCCCGATGTATTCCCTGAAGAGTTACCAGGCATGCCACCTGAAAGGAAGGTAGAGTTTGCCATAGAGCTTATCCCAGGCACCGCCCCTATTTCCAAGAGAGCCTATCGAGTGTCCGGACCAGAGTTGGTGGAACTCAAGAAGCAAATTGATGAGTTGTTAGAGAAGGGCTACATCAGACCGAGTACTGCACCTTGGGCAGCCCCGGTGTTATTTTTGCATAAGAAGGATGGCACGAAGAGGATGTGCATCGATTACAGAGCTTTGAATGAAGTTACTCTCAAGAATAAGTACCCCCTGCCTCGAATCGACGACCTATTTGATCAGTTGAGAGGAGCCAGTGTGTTCTCAAAGATAGATCTGAGGTCAGTTTACCATCATCTCAGAATCCGACCCACTAATAAACCAAAGACAGCATTCATCACCAAGTATGGACTATATGAGTTCATGGTTATGTCATTCGTATTGATAAATGCGCTAGCTTACTTCATGTACCTGATGAACAATGTGTTCATGGACTATCTCGACAAGTTTGTAGTGGTGTTCATAGATGATATCCTTATATATTCCCAGAATGAGCAAGAGCATGAGGAACATTTGAGGAAAGTACTTCAATGGCTACAAGATTGCTAGTTGTATGCCAAGCTTAGCAAGTGTGAGTTCTGGATCAGCGAAGTACTATTCTTGGGTCATATTATAAACCGAGATGGACTAGTTGTGGATCCAAAGAAGGTAGCAGCGATTCTAGACTAGAAAGCACCAAAAGATGTCCGAGGAATCAAGAGTTTCATTGGAATGGCCAGTTATTATCGGTGTTTCATTGAAGGTTTCTGCAAGATTGCCAGACCAATGATAGCCTTGCTAGCAAAGAAGGTTGAGTTCAAGTGGACCCTCGCGTGCCAAGAATCATTTGAAATGTTGAAGCAGAAGTTGACAACAGCACCGGTGTTAGTTCTGCCAGATGTTCACAAGCCATTCTAAGTATATTGTGACGCTTCGTACACCGGACTGGGATGTGTGTTAATGCAGGAAGGGAAAGTAGTGTCATACTCGTCCCAACAATTGAAAGTTCATGAGAAGAATTATCCTACTCATGACCTGGAACTAGCAGTAGTGATTCATGCATTGAAAACCTTGAGACATTATCTTTGTGGGCAGAAGTGTGATATCTACATGGACCACAAGAGCCTTCAAGTACATATTCACTCAATCAGAGTTAAACATGAGGCAGCGACGATGACTAGAATTGATCAAAGACTATGAGCTAGAGATTCATTATCACCCAGACAAAGCAAATGTGGTTGCAGATGCTCTTAGCAGGAAGAGTCAAGTCAATATGTTGGCCGCTCACCCGATGCCGTTTAAGCTAGCAAAGGAATTCGACAGGTTGAGTCTCGGATTTTTGAACCACACTAAAGGAGTGACAATTGAGCTAGAGCCCACTCTGGAGCAAGACATCAAAAAAGGTCAAAAGGATGATGAGAAGATCAACGAGATCCGGCAGCTGATCATCGATGGGAAAGGTCTGGATTTCCATGAAGATGCAGAAGGAGTGGTATGGTTCAAAGATAGGCTGTGCGTTCCCAACATCACCTCGATTCGGGAACGGATTCTCAAGGAAGCTCATAAGACAACATACTCTATACACCCTGGTAGTGAGAAAATGTACCAAGACTTGAAGAAGAGATTCCGGTGGTATGGTATGAAAAGAGAGATAGCAGAGTATGTGGCCAGATGCGACAGTTGTCAGCGGATCAAGGCCGAACATCAGAGACCCGCAGGTTTGTTGCAGCCATTGTAGATTCCGCAATGGAAATGGGATGAGATTGGGATGGACTTTATAGTTGGTCTGCCCCGCACTCGAGCTGGTTATGACTCCATCTGGGTAGTAGTGGACCGTTTGACAAAGACGACCCATTTCATACCAGTCAAGACCACCTATAACAGCATAGTGTTGGCAGAGTTATACATGTATCGGATTGTGTGCTTGCATGGTATTCCAAAGAAAAGAATATCGGATATAGGCAGCCAGTTTACTTCTCACTTTTGGCAGCAGCTACACGAAGCTTTGGGTACTCACTTGAAATTCAGCTCAGCTTATCACCCGTAGACAGATGGTCAGACTGAGAGAACCAACCAGATTCTTGAGGATATGTTGAGAGCTTGTGCTTTGCAAGACCAGTTAGGTTGGGACAAGAGGCTACCGTATGCAGAATTCTTCTACAACAACAACTACCAAGCCAGTTTGAAGATGTCACCATTCGAAGCACTTTATGGGAGGAATTGTTGAACTCCATTGCATTGGGACCAACCCGGCGAAATACAGATATTTGGCCTAGAGATTTTGCTTGAAGCTGAAGAGAATATCAGGATGGTCCGGGAAAATCTAAAGGCAATGCAGTCCAGACAGCGAAGCTATTATGACACCAGAAGAAGAGAACTCAGTATTGAAGTGGGAGGCTACGTCTATTTGAAAGTGTCACTCATCAGAGGAACTAAGAGGTTTAGAGTCAAGGGCAAGCTAGCACCTCGCTATATCGGTCCTTATCGGATTCAAGCCAGACATGGAGAAGTGGCTTATCAACTCAGCTTACCAGAGATCCTGTCCGTTAGTGCATGATGTGTTTCACGTGTCTCAGTTGAAGAAATGCTTGAGAGTGCCAGAAGAGCAGTTGCCAGCAGAGGATCTTGAAGTTCAAGAAGAACTGACTTATATTGAGAAGCCAACTCAAATTCTGCATACAGCAGATCGGGTCACTTGGAGGAACACCATCAGAATGTGCGAAGTCAAATGGGGCCATCACTCAGAAGAAGAAGCAACCTAGGAAAGGGAAGATGATCTAAGAGCCAAGTACCCTGAACTCTTTGCTAGCCAGCCTTGAATCTCGAGGGCGAGATTCTTTTAAGGGGGATAGGTCTGTAACACCCTAAATTTGGGGGTATAAAATTTCTTTCTAATGATCACCCAAATTCATGTGTACTCTTCTCTATCTCACTCTAGTTTCCCTCTCTATCTAGTTTTCTCTCTCTTCCTCTTTTATTAGAGATAGTTGTATTAGTGAGGGGTTATTTATTTTATTTTGCCCAAAACATATGAGTCATGGAATCTTGCATCATATTGACCCTAAATATTCTTTGAAATTGTTGCACATATTTGATTTGGTTTGAATTTGAAACTTGATTTGAATTTGATTTGAAAACCCTAGAGAAATTAAATAGAAAAGCAATTGGAAATTCCTAGGAAAATGGAAACGCCATTTCAGCCCAAGACAACCCATAAAGCCTAGCCCCCGCGGTGCGCGCCCTCTATGCCTAACAGGCGGGCCACACCTGTCGGCGCAAACCTGAGCGCCCTCTCTCCCTCGCTCTCTCTCTATCGCATGGGACGGACCTGTCGGCGCCGTTGCTCTCGCCCACGCCCGCTCCCCCTCTCAGAACCACCAACCCACTTGTCAGCGCGTCCCTAACCTCTCGCCCATGATCTCCCCACCGTGGACATGCCCACGACCGCGCGTTCTCCGACCATGGACCGAGATCCCGTGCCCTGCTCGCCCACCTCCCCTCTTCCATTTGCGCCCTCTGCCCAGCTCTCTCACTCTGCCCACGCGAACCAAGAACCTCCGCCACCGCCCGCCGATGTCTGCCACCTGTTCCATGGCCGCTGTTGCGCCCGTGCCCCGTCCAGTGCCACGGTGAGCTCCGCCTTGCCGTCAGCTACTCGGGACACCCTTCGGTGTGCCCACTCCCTCCCTGCTGCGCCCGGGTCCATGCTCACCGGAGCCGTTCTTGTGCAGTCGGAGCCCCACCACCGTCGACTCGAGGCTCCTTCGCACCCTCGCCATCCTTCAAGCGCCTGGAGTTCGCACTCGAGGTGAAAAACCTTCCCATGCCCTTAATTCGCCAAGTATTGCCCCACAGCCCGCACAATTGCTCGCCAGAGTTGCCCCGTGCCGCTGTTAGCCCGCCTCGCCGTGTGTGGCGCCCTCTGGTGCTCTCGCGTCGGCGTGGTGCCCTCGGCTGAGTCCGCCAGAAACCCCCTGTGTGCGCCTAGGCCAACCCCCAAGCCTTTTGGTGCCCCGCCGTGGCCGGTCTGCTTGTCTCCGGTGATTCTCGCCGCGAGAGACCGAGCGCCACAGTCGCACCCATGTCCACCCTTGGCCGTTAGATCCCGATCGTTCATCCGAGATCGGACAATTTAGATTTTAACCCTATCGGATCTAATCCCAGCCCTTCGATCTAGATCTAACCGCCCTCCTCTCTCCTCCTCCCCTGCGTCTCTGCCCCTGGGCCCGGCCGGGTCAGCCCGCTCTGACCCGCTGCGTCCTGGCCCCGCTTGTCAGCCACGCCTGTGCGCCCGCGCTCGCGCGCGCGCCCGTGCGATCTAATCTCAGCCATCGGTTTCTGATCCAACAGTTGAGGGAGCCCGATACCCCTTCGCGTGGCTGTTTTTCTTAAGAAACCCCCTGGTTATAGGAAATCAACCCGCCGTCCTCGGTTTTTAGCGCATAGGTCCATGGTTTGTTTTAATTAGACCCCTGGACTTTTATTTAATCACAAATTTAGCCTAATTTCATATTTCAAACTCAAATCTTGTTTATTTCATATCTATTTCATATGAACTCCAAATTTAGTGGTTCAAATTGCAAAATGTTCACCAAATTATTCTTTGTTCAAATAAAATATGACCAACTATAATCTGTACACTTAGAATATAGAATTAAAATATATGTTTGATTTATTTATTCAATAAATAAATAAAAGGAGAATCCTAGGAGTTAAATTATATTTAAATTTTGTAAGATTAGGTAATACATTTTATGGATTCTTTTTTTTTTTGGTTTAACCTTAGACCCTAATGTGATAAATAGAATTAAGATATGTAATTATGGATAATGTTTAAAGGATAATCAAACTCCTAAATAAGAGTAGTTCATCTTATAATGTAATCTTTTCTTTGTTATAATTATTACTCTATCCTTTTAGGTTATGTTTCAACACTTAGAGAACAATCAATTCTCCACTTAGGATTAGTCCATTTTATAACTTGACCTCATTCCCCTGCACTTTAATACTATACCTTTTTGAGTTATGTGTCAATGATTGTAAATGTTTGATGTGCTGTTCATTTATACTTTTCCAAATGTATTGAATGTATGCTCGCTTTACTTAGACAACGAGCAGTCCGAGGTTCCTGAGTGTGTTGTTGGAGACCTCCCTGAGCAACAACTGGTGAAGGCAAGTGTCCTCAGACCTACTATGTCCTACTATACTTATAATTCAATGTCCCGCGGTACATTACTAAACTTAAGGATTGACTAGTTTGTATTTACCTTACCCTTGTTTACCTTTTTGGGTTAATCATGGTTAGCTTATGCTATTGCTTTAACTTAATCAATGAACATGATGTGATTATTTATGATACGATGATGTTATCCGATGAGGTTCTTATGATTACTTTAGGGGGCTCAGGCTGTTTCCTGAGTACCTCTCTGTAAGGACCTGTTTGGGGAGTGACAACCTAGGATAACAGTGCAACCATGAGGGTGGAATGGGACGCCCTTAGCTGATTTAATTAGAGGAACCAGAGGAGTAGTTGGCTTCACCGTAGGGCCGTCAATGGGGTCCGGGCATAGTACTTGCTCTGCCGAGGGCTGGTTTGCAGAGGTTCTTTGATTTTGTTTTGTTAGTCACCCTTCCTCTGGGGAGATGTACTATGTTTACCAAACTGGAGAAACCTAACAGGTGACTATGGCCTCTGGGAAATCTTTGTAAAGGCTACGTAGTGAGGCCCTGCCTAGGTCACCTTGGTAGTGATTCAATGGGGAGGCTTAGAACCCCGGGCAGAATGGGAATCATGGCTTGTGGGTAAAGTGTGCAACCTCTAGAGAGTGTTAGAAACTGGTATATCAGCCGTGCTCACGGTTATGAGCAGCCTTGGGATCATCTTCGATTAGAAGAGCAATGGTTACTTTTATGATGAGATTAACAATGGTGGTTATAATCCTGATCTCTAGTATTTCCTCTTGGAGGGAGTGCCTCTGGGTAATAACTAGGTTATTACTAAAACTTGGCTCTACTTATAGTAATAAAACTTGACCAACTAAAGCAACTGCTTAACCATAAACTCCACATATAGCCAGTCCACTTTAGCCAAACGTGACATTTGATGAGTACGTTGAAGTGTACTCACCATTGCTTTACAAACCACCCCACCCTAGGTTGTCCCCACTGTTCTCAGTGCCTCAGGAGGTGAAGCTGGCAACATGGATGACTTCGAGGAGTTCTAGGAATACGATGAGTTCTAGTTTATCTTAGTGGCAAACCCCCAGTCAGCTACCTGTGTAGGCTTATCTTCTACGTTTCGTTACTCCGCAACTTTGATAATATTGTTGAACCCTATGGATATGTATTAGACTCTATGGATGTCTCAAACATCTTGATGTAATTAAGTACCTTTCTGTTATTTAATTCGAGCATTGTGTGATGATGTCCAACTATGTAATCGTTGTGTACGTGAGTTCTGATCCTGGCACGTATATGGTTTGCATTCGGTTTACCTTCCAAAACCGGGTGTGACGTGTGCTGACTGTAGGACCGCTGACCTAGAGTAGCATTGGTCGTTTTAAGTACTTATTGATTATTACTTCACCTCATCCTTGATTGCTTCAAATATTAGTCACCTCGACTAATTCTTTGTTGTGCTCCTATATGCCCCCTTTGCAAAAGTATTTTATTCTAGTCTGGTCTATACTTTTCTCAATCCATTAGATCTGATCTCACTCTTGTGCTTGCGACATCTTTGTAGTTGCCCCTGACCATAGCCTTTTTGTCTTTTGAGATTATTTCCTCTTCCGTCATTAAATTGCTACCCTTTGACTATCTTTATTCCCTTAGTATTGACATGCACATATCCCTGGATTCTTCAATACTTGTGTTTCAAATACTTACAACTGATTCTCCACTGCCTACTTAAACATTTCAGTTTATATATCCATGATCTTCCTGTCTTTTGACACCCTTTCCTCTTCTGTTGTTAAGTCGCTATCTTTCAGCAATTTCTTGTCTCTTGGTATTGGTATGCTCATCTCCTTGAAATCTTTCATACTCCCATCTTTTTATGCTTACCTTTATATCCCAAGGTCTGTTTAAGATATTTCATTCTACATGCCCTTGACCACCCTTGTTTCTTAATGATCCATGAGCGATCATTTCACCTTTCATATCGTTGGTGATCTCTTTGTATCCTTGTAACTCCACTTGGTAATGATTTCTTCCCGTTGGAACCTCACTTATCTTATCCTTGATTGTTTTCTCCACTTCGTCACTTTGCGAGTGTTGCCTAAACTCTGTCCATGGATAATGCTTTTCATCATCATCACCTTTATCCTTATCACCTCTATACCTTACCTTGATGTTTATCTTGTACCGACCCTTTAATATCTCCTCTTTTCATCTCAATCTGAGTGTTGTACTTTATCTATTTTCCCTTGGTCGTATCCCCTTCCTTGTCGCTCACGAGTTTTTAACCCCATCCTTGTTGTGCTCCGGGTGGGTATTACCTTTACCTTTCTCATCTCTCGATCTAACCTTGGTAATTACACTATGTCCGTTCTCTAAAATCTCCAATATCCTATCCCAGTTTGAGAGCGGTGTTTTACTTATCTTACCCTTGGCAACATCCTCTTCTTTACCGCGTGTAAGCTTGTGCGCAACTACATTCTTTGTTGTACTCATACCACAGGCTCTTCTATGCCTTCATCTTTTCCCTTATACCCTTGTCTGTTATTGCCTTTGACCCTTGCGATATTGATATCTTCTACTCAAATGCCTACCTTGAACTTGTCCTTTAAAAGCCTCCCTTTCTTTCAACCCAGTTTGAGAGCTATCTCTTCCTTGATTTCTTTTCACTCCTTGTCACCTTATGAGTTTTGTCTTAACTCCATCCTTTGATGTGTTTCTTATTGCTATCACCCATCACCTTGTCATCCATCGATCTTCCCTTGATATTTACCTTTATTCTTGCTCGTTAAAAATCTCCTCTCTTCCACCTCAATTTGAGAGTGGCAACTTACCTATCTGGCCCTTGGACGCACCCTCTCCTTTTCCATTTGCAGGTCATGTCTTAACTCCATCCTTTATGGTACTTATATCCTTTGTCTTATGCCTAATTACCTCCTCTCCTACATCATTGTCCGTTATTACCTTTAAAACCCTTGTGATATCTATGCCCTTACCTTCATGCTTACCTTGAACCTACCCTTCAAATCCTCCTATTTTTCATCCCTATTCAAGAATAATGCCTCGCCTACTTCATCATTGACTGCTCTTCCTTCTTTGACACCTTGCAAGTTTTGTTTAAATACACCCCTTGCTATGTGTTTGTCTGTTATCACCTTAACCCTTATCATCCCTTGATTTTTACCTTGATGCTTATCATGTACCCATATTTTAAAGCCGCCTCTCCCATTTCATTTCACGAGTGATGTCGTACCCATCCCGCTCTTGTTCATTCCCTTTTTCCTCTGTCGCGTTGCAAGTCTTTGCTTTTGCTCGATATCACCCTTACCTTCCTAATGTCTTGATCTTTCCATGATGCTTATCATATGACTACCTTTTTAAAAATCATCTTTTCCCTCTCATTTTGAGAATGGTGTTTTACCTATCCTGACCTTGGTTGCATTCTCTCCTTGTCGGTTACAACCCTTGCCTAGCTCCATCCTTTACTATGCCATGTCCCTATCCTACATGTCTTATTATTCTCCTTGCCTTTCGATGGCCTTAGAGTAGTTTCCCCTTTGTTAGTAAAGACCACCATCTAGTTAACATTAACATGTAGCAACGAGATGTTTGTTGTCATGTGCTGGTGATGTTTGTCTTTGTGTTATGACTAATTTGCTTCTTTGAAATGAGTGTTGATGTGTTGTGGCCCTTGGTCCGCAATGAAATCAGTTTACTAGCTGAGTGCAATATAGTTAGGTAGTTGAGTGCTCTCCCTTTTCTCTCTTTAATCCATCTATGCTTACCTTTTTTATCTATACCCTTTCCTCTTGCACCTGTCCGGTTGGCAACCTCCAACCTCTCTTAATCAGTCAAGATCAGAGTCGGCAGCATCTTCAACAAGTTTGCATCAATGCTCCTGTTAAGGGGGTTAGCCGCTAACCCCAATGAAGACAATGTGATCAACATCAACCAACAAGATCAGAGTGGCGCAGCAAAAGTGTGCATGGGCCCATAACCCACAGGTCCAAGGGATCCTCAAGAATTGTATCAATTTATCCCGAGTGTCTGAAGGTCTAAGCAACCAGTCCACAGGTTAAGCTGGCAGAGTCATTGTTAATCGAAGAAGCTATGAAAAAAACCTAATGAGCCAATCTCATTTTCTTGCTAGCCTTTCTTGAATGTCGAGGGCGAGATTCCTGTAAGGGGGTTAGATTTGTAACACCATATATTTGGGGGTATAAAATTTCTTTTCTAATATCCACCAAATTTAGGTGTTACCCTCTCTTTTCCTTAATTTTCTTTCCTTTTCCTAAATGGTGGAGAGTTATTTTGTGTGTATATATATATATATATATATATATATTAAGTGTAGTAAAATAGAACCCTAAAAGAGTCCTTCATTTTTGCATAGCATGTCGAGATATTTTATTGTATGTTGAATTGTTGTGGTGGTGCATCCATTCAAACTCATGAAGTATATTTGAATTTTTGATTCAAAAACAAATTCTAAATTTGAACAGAAATAGATAGAAGAATAGGGGAAGAAAAATAGAAAAACAAAACGGCCTAGCTCCACTTCTTTTCCTTCCCCTGTCGGCCCAGCTCCCCTTCTTTTCCCCCGCCGCACAGCTCGCCCTCCCCTGCCCCCTCGCCTGCCCACACCGCGTGCCCCCTCGGCCCATCCCGCGGCCCAACTCCCCCGCGCGCCTTAGCGTCCGTGCCACACTCCCAAGGCCATGCACGTTCAGCCAGTGCGCCGCCGCGCCTAGCGCTCCACCGCGCCGCCCAGCCGCACGTCGCCAACTCCTCCATCCCATACACGCGCAGTGCCCCTCGCCCAGGAACTAGCCCGCGCGCGCAGAGGCGCTTGCTCACGTGCTGCTCGGCTGCAAGGACGCTCTACGAGCCGCACACGCCAGCTACTCACGCGCCCACGGTCTCCCTCATGAATCGCTCTCAGCAGCCCCTGTTCATCTTACCAAAACCGCCTAGGCCCTCCCCATTCAAGTGCCCAGCGTCGTGCCCTCCGGCTTCTCCAAGCCACCCGCGCCCGAGCCTCTTCGCCGCACCCCCAGCTCACCGTGTCCCCACGCTAGACCTCGACCTCGGCGCGCAACTGCCGTCGCCGAGCTCCACATGCGTAGGTGAGCCTTCTTCCTCTTCGCCTTGGACCCCTTCTTCCCTGCGCAGCCTGCACCTGCCCTGCTCGGCGAGCCCCAGGGCTCTAGCGAGGCTCGCCCATGGTGGACTGCTCGTCAGCCCTGCACGACACCCCAGCCTCCCTACTACTCCGGCCGCGGGCCATCTCGGCATGGAGGGGCGAGTGCACCTGTGCTGGCTGCGAGCCACCACTCCACGCTGGCAGGTGTCCGAGCCCCTCCCCTGGCGTGGCAGTGCGGCGCGGCAGCCGGCCCAGCCCCCCCGCACGAGCTCTGCCTCTGCGCAAGTTCCGTATGCGTGACGAGAAAGGAACCGTCCAGAGCCCGCGATCGCGCATTTTGTTTTGTAAGAAAATGTCTTGTGGACACCATGCATGCATGGCAATGCCCCATGTCCGATTTGCATGCAGCACAAAAAAAGGAACCCTTGCCCAAACGCCGTAGTGTTTCTTTTCTTTTCTTTTCTCGTTGCCACTATCCGGTCAGATATTCTGCGCCTGTGAAAGTATGGTCCTCCATGTGACTTAGCTCTGATCAATCACGTTGTACTACTTCTAAATAATCTATGAGCTATTCAATATATTCTGTGTTACGGTTTAGTTTCGATCCATTTCATATCATTGGCTTAATAATAATGTCATCAGTATATTAGTAATATTATTTTGTCATGGCGCAAGATTTAATTAATTAGTTAATTATTTGTTCAACCGATATTTATCAGAATAGCAATTTAAATAAAACTAAATTTATAGTTTTATTTGTGTTGTTATAAATATAGAGTGATGTGATTAATGTCAACTCGCATGTTCTGAATTAATACTCGTTTATAACAAACACGATATATGATAGCGATTCTCGCGTGAATCGCGTGCCTTTCGCGCGTCGCGCTGTTTTGCGTGTTGTCGCGTGTGTCGTCACGCGTGCTATTCGCACGCATTGCCTCGTGCCGTTTTCGCACATTGTCACTTGTCGCGCGCTGTCCGCGCGCAATACTAAATCAACGGTTCAGTAAATACACGTTAGCTTTTATGGTCATACCTCATGCTTTAGTTAATTAATTAATTAACTGTCGGCCATGCTTTAGTATAAACCGATAAATATAGTGATTCTCGTGTCGTCGCTGTTCGTGGGCGTCGTCGTGCGCTATTCGCGCATGCTATTCGCCTGCGTCATCGTGCGTCATTCTTGTGGGTTGCGCTTGCTGTTCGCACACGTTGTCACGCGTTGTTTGCGTGTTGAACGCGCGTGCTAACTGTGTGTGTCGTCGTTCATGCAAGTCGTTATCCACGCGATTAAATAAAGTCATTTCACCACATCGTTTATGTTAAATAATTAATTACTTGTTTAGTGTTGGTTATTTAAAATTACAGTTTGATCTAACCAAATTTATAATTTTAATTATGGGTTTGTAATTACTTGTTGATGTGTTTATGCCAATTTAAATGTTGTATTTAATACTTAGTTAGTATGAACATGACATAATTTAGTAGTACCCGTATGTCGTGTCGTTTATAAATTTATTATATGCTTAAACGAAGTGAGTCTTATGCGTCGTAGTGAGTTTTATGCGTCGTGTTCATAAATATAATCTGACCAGTTTAAAAATGTGGTTTCCAATCAAATTACAATATCGATAAATGCCACATTAGATATTTCTTTAGAGTATCTTCCACAAATGATTTATATTAATTAAAATTGACCTAGAACATAGGTTACACATTTATTATGCAAACCTCGAAAACCATACCGTCTCAATCATAGTTTCGATTTCAGCGCTTATTTCCTCGTGTAACCGTTGAAGCGCTCTCTACTTTATATTGCTTGTTTTTATAATATTTTATCTTATATGGTGTAATGTTCTTATGCAAGTATATGTTTTCTTGTGCCTGTTTGTATTTGTTGCGTGACGCGAATAGATTGCGATCTGTTCCTGAGCTTCGAGGAATCGAAGATCAAGCATTGGCGACCAAGTGATCTAGCTCTTCGAGTTCCACGAGATTGAAGACCTTGAGCATCTGTTTGGTGAAGGCAAGTGTCCTCAGACCTATCATGTCCTACTTTACTTTATAATTCACAGTCCTGCATTACATTACTGAAACTTAAGGATTGACTAGTCTGTATTTATCTTACCCTTGTTTACCTTTTCTGTGTTAATCATGGTTAGCTTATGCTATTGCTTTAATTTAATCAATGAACATGATGTGATTATTTGTGATACGATGATGTTATCCCGATGAGGTTATTGTGATTACTTTAGGGGGCTCAGGTTGTTTCCTGAGTACCTCTCCGTAGGGACCTGTTTGGGGAGTGACAACCCGGGATAACAGTGCAACCATGAGGGTGGAATGGGACGCCCTTAGCTGATTAATTAGAAGACCAGAGGAGCAGTTGGCTTTGCTGTAGGGCCGTCAATGGGGTGAGCAGTACTTGCTCTGCCGAGGCTGGTTGCGGAGGTTCTTTGATTTGGTTTTGTTAGTCACTCTTCCTTTGGGGAGATGTACTGTGTTTATCAAACTGGAGAAACCTAACGGGCGGCTATGACCTTTGGGAAATCTTTGTAAAGGCTACGTAGTGAGACCCTGCTAGGTCACCTTGGTAGTGATCAATGGAGAGTCATGATCTCCGAGCAGAATGGGAATCACGGCTTGTGGGTTAAGTGTGCGACCTCTGCAGAGGGTTAGAAACTGATATATCAGCCGTGCTCACGGTTATGAGCGGCCTTGGGATCCTCTTTGATTAGAGATATAGATGATCTGATATATAATGGTTCTATTTATTATTTTGGTTCAATGATGATAATGATGTTCCTCAATGAGGAAATGGTTCATGGGTTGGTTATTGCTAAAACTTGGCTCCCACTAATAATAAATACATGACCAACTAAAAGCAACTGCTTGAGCTTAACCCCACATAAAGCTAGTCCACCTCAGCCAGACGGGACATTTGGTGAGTACGTTGATGTGTATTCACCCTTGCTTTCATAAAACACCAGGTTGCCTTTGGTGCAATCTATGCTCAGGTAAAGAAGAAGGCGCCGAGGCGGATCTCCAGGAGTTATAGGACTTCGACGAGTTCAAGGATTAGGCTAGCGACCTCCCCCAGTCAGCTGCGTGTGGTGGGTTTGTTTACGTTGGCTACGTTTCGATTTTGTGTACTTTGATTTATATTATGTAAATAACTCTAGTCTTTAATATTATTACTTACTCCATATTGTTATTCGAGTCATTGTACTATGATGAGTCATTTATGTAATCGCTATGTACGTGAGTTCTGATCCTAGCATGTACATAGTTCGCATTCGGTTTACCTCCAAAACCGGGTGTGACATAAGACCAACTCTATGTTATTTACTTATCTCAAAAAGTTTGTCTCACTTTCCTTTCTGTTTACTTTCTGGTGTCATAGTTCTACTCTTACTCTTGTGCTTACGATGTCTTTTGTAGATGGCCCATATCAGGTGCACTGCACGTAAGTCTGTGATCCCCTTTTTGCCTTCTCGTCTGGCGGAGCATCCACTGCGTCGCATGGTGTCAGGTCAGTCCAGTCACCTGGAGAGACTGCATCATCGCTTGCACGAGGAGCAGGAGTAGGAGCAGCAGGACTCTTCCCCCTTGCCTCAATGGGAGGTGGAGTCTGAGAGGCCGCCTTCCCCAGCACCTCAGCTAGAGATGCCCCCTGCACCACCACAGGGCATCTCGGCTGCTGGAGGAGACCCCGACGGAGACGGAGATGACGACGACGCTGGTGGCAGTTCGAGCCACGGCATGGCGCGTTCAGAGGAGCCAGAGCCGGAGGGATGGATCGTGAGACCCATCACTCGTGACGCTGCTCGCGGGTGTCACTTCCACGACGCTCTCGATACCTTGTTGCGTCGAGCCTTCGACCGACACACCTGGTCTATCGAGTATCGTTGTGTAGTCTACAGCATCATCGTGGGCTATACCCGGACCAGTGGGAGGCTATTTGCTTGGTGTTTCGTTCGGACGATAATCTCCAGGGTGCAGAGGCCTTCTCAGAGCACTATTCTATCACTGAGAGGGACACTGCTAAGGCAGCCATGCAAGATGCAGCACGACAGGCACTTTCTCAGTATTGCTCGTTGTTCAGCGGGGTAGCTGACGGCCTCGACCTGAAGTACTACCCTCGCCGTTTGACTGGCAGTGCTGGAGGCGTGATTGTCTCGCTAGTTGGTGAGGGCAATCCCGGATTGAGCAGCATGGTCAACTTGGTCGCCGTGCTCAACACAGAGTTGGACCACGCCCTTGACGAGTTGGGCAAGGTTCGAGCGGAGGTTGCGGAATTGTGTGCTGAATGCGCGGCACGCCACTATCTTGATGGTGGTTCTCTCGCCCCTGTAGAGATTCAGCACCCTTACCGTTCATCGTTCCATGGTCGCATCGACTATGGTACCCCAGACTGCAGGACCCGCATAGATTTAGATCCATAGATCGATGGAGTCGGAGTTTGTAATAATGCTTAATTCAGTGTCTTAGTCTTGTCAGTTAGAGTTAGTTTGGTTATCTTTTGTTGGATGCTTGTCATGATGAACATGTAATGAAGTTGGATCTTTGTAATGATTGTCACCAAGGTGTGGGTATCCCCTACAACTTGGTGTAGTTATTAATAAAGTCAGTTATTTAGTTGGGTAACCCATTATTTCCAGTTACCTCTTTATCTGAGAAGTTGTCAGTGAAGATGATCAATTGTTCAGTGCTTTGAAGATTTCTGTATATCTTTTCTTATGCTGAAAGACTACAGAGTCAGATCTGATATGTGTGTGATTCCTACAGATGTCTGATATCAAGCGCAGAGGTGCGAGGCATGCTCAGCCAGAGCAGCAGGCACCCCAAGAGGAGGTAGCTCCGCAGCAGCATTTGCCACCGCCACCCTCGATGACCATTGAGTAGATGTTTCTTGATGCAAACTCAGGCAATTCAGGCAATTGGTCAGACATTAGCAGCAATGCAGCAAGTCCAGCAGTAGCCACCCACCTTAGCCTCCAGTGCAAGTCCAGATGCCACAAGTGCAAGAGACAAGCGGGTAGAATTCATGAGGTGCCACCCCCTGTCTTTGACCACTCTACTGACCCCATGGACGTGGAAGTTTGGCTGCATACTGTGGAGCGTGAGTTGCACACTGCTCAGTGCAACGATCATGAGAAGGTGTTGTATGGTCCCTGATAGCTGAGGGGAGCAGCACAATCTTGGTGGGAGTCTTACCTTGCCACTCATGCCAATTCTGAAGCCATTACTTGGGAGGAGTTCAGGGACAACTTCCGACGCTACCATGTGCCCGAGGGACTGATGATAGTGAGGAAGGAGGAGTTTCTCGCCCTGAAGCAAAGTCCCCTATCCGTTAGTGAGTATAGGGATATGTTTTTGCAGCTGTCTCGCTACGCCCAGAAGACTTCAACACAAATGCCAAGCGGAAGTACCGCTTTCTGAGAGGATTGGTCGATCCCCTCCATTATCAGCTGATAAATCACACTTTCCCCACCTTCCAGCATTTGATTTATAGAGCAATCAAGACTGAAAGGAAGCGTTGGGAGATGGAGGATAGGAAGCGCAAGATTGGTGGACCTCAGGTCGGGAGTAGCAGTCATCCACGCTACTCAGGCAACTCGCCACAGCAATTCAAGCAAGGTCACCAGCATCAGCATCAGCACCAGTACCAGAGGCAGTTTCCTGAGCAGTAGCAGTACCGTCAGAACACTCAACTAGGAGGAAATCAGTACCAACATCAGAACAACCAGGCAGCTCGTCTTCCTGCCCCCCGCAACCAACCAGAATGGCCAAGCAGCCCCAACACAAGTAGGAGGTCGTGCATGCTTCTACTGTGGAGAGAATCACTCTGCGAATAATTGTCCAAAGAAAGCAGCCCAGCAACGCCGGCAGTCAATGCCCCAGCAAGACAAGGAGCACCACAGCAAGCACCAGGAGTCCGTGGTCAGGCCTACAACTATGGAAAGGTGAATCACCTGGAGGCCGAAGCAATCCAGGATGCTCAGGACGTGGCAGTAGGTATGTTTCCAATCGAATCCTACCCAGCAAAAGTACTATTTGATACTGGTGCCACACATTCTTTTGTTTCTACATCTTGGGTAGAATCATATAACATCCCCATAGAACCAATGATCCCACCTTTAAGAGTTAATTTAGTTGGGGGAAAAGTTCAGTCCAATAGGATTTGTCCGAATCTAAGGATTGAAAAAAGGGTGATAGACTTCCCTGCTAGCTTAGTAGTAATGGGAACTCAAGAGTTACATGTCATCCTAGGGATGAACTGGCTACACAGAAATCAAGTCACTGTCAGTTGTGACAAGAGAACAGTTAAGTTGGTGTCCCCATCCAGAAAGGAAGTAGTAACAAAACTGTACTTACCTAAACTAGAGGAAGGAGCCTGTCACCATTTATCATAGATGACAAAGAGTCCAATCCAATTGAGGCGATTAGGATTGTGTCAGAATCCGACACACAGATATACCGAAGACAGCATTCATCACCAAGTATGGACTATATGAGTTCATGGTTATCATTCGGATTGACGAATGCGCCAGCATACTTCATGTACCTGATGAACAGTGTGTTCATGGACTATCTTGACAAGTTCGTAGTGGTGTTCATAGATGATATCCTTATATATTCCAGAATGAGCAAGAGCATGAGGAACATTTGAGGAAAGTACTTCAAAGGCTACAAGATTGCCAGTTGTATTCCAAGCTTAGCAAGTGTGAGTTCTGGATCAGCGAAGTTCTATTCTTGGGTCATATTATAAACCGAGATGGAGCTGGATCCAAAGAAGGTAGCATCGATTCTGGACTGGAAAGCACCAAAAGATGTCCGAGGAATCAAGAGTTTCATTGGAATGTGGTTATTATTGGCGTTTCATTAAGGTTTCTCCAAGATTGCCAGACCAATGACAGCCTTGCTAGCAAAGAAGGTTGGGTTCAAGTGGACCCCCGCGTG